>QVNW01001194.1:0-90395 GCA_014825475.1 Pseudomyrmex flavicornis
CGACAGTGATACGCGTACGTGACGATCGAGATATTCCTCGGAATAGAAAGCGATGGTGTTTCACTTGACATATCGAGGCTTTTGATTCTTAATTTTACCGGCGATATTTTTGTTTTTTGCAGCAAAACAAGTGTACATCGATGCTTCTCTTTCTCTCTCTCTCTCTCTCTCTCTCTACAAATTTCTGTTAGTCCTCAGTTGTGAGGACCGTTGATCAAGAGAAACGGGCGGTACATAATTTCGACCATCGTTGTATGTATTCCGCAACATTTCCGCGTGTAGATCCTCGTTCGAACGGGAACGGATGGGTCGGCGGCAACGACGCCGGTATAAGCACGGTTTTGAATATGTATGCACCGGCAGTCGTTCGCACGGTCGACGAACACTCTTATCCGCGAGCATCTCGTTTTGCCGGCTCGCGGATCTCGAACAAGAGGCGCCTTGTGCCGATACGCATACGTTAGAAAGAATCTCATAACAGTCGGTGCGCCTCTTTCCCTTATCGGGCAAACCGTCGTCACGATCGTGCTTCCTCTTTTTCTCCCTCTTCCCTCCATCCTTCTTTTCCCGCGCGCGGCTTTGTACGCATCGGCGAGAGATAAGCCGCAGATAAAAAGGAAGCAACTGATACAAGCAATTGTCGCAGACAAATTGAGAGAAAAAAAAACTACGCTAATAATAATTAGCGAGATCTAATTTGTAAGATGAACGATAAAAATTTGTGAAGATCGGCGGGGAGAAATTCACAGATCGACGTTACGTGCGCTGACCTGATATTACACGTCTCTCCACCAAATCAATTCAGACAAGCTGTCCGCGTCACATGCTGTCTGACCAAACGGTGATATCGTCGTTTTTCCATCATACATTTTGACTTTATCAATTGATAATATGTTACATAAGGGTTTAGTTTGAATATCAATAAATTTTCATATCGTATATACACGTAGACGGTCGACAAGAGATATGAGAAAAGTAGGACAAGCTGCAGCGGATTTGACCCGCGGCACGATTTACGACAATGATTTTTTGATTTGTGGCCAGACGTTTCGATCAAACCGAGAAAATGAAATTTCGAAAAAAAAAAGAAACATCGATTTTGCTCGAGAAAAAATGCGTGTGACAAAACACTCGGGGAGAGAGAGAAAAGTTAATATCGCTACAAATTTCAAAATTAAAAAATATTCTTTTTTCAGATTTATTTATTTATGTATTTATTTGTTTGTTTGTCGGCGATCATAATAATTCAATCGATTGTGCTTTTATTTTACTTTGTAATTGTCGTGTTTTGCAGTTTTATTTGCCACATATTAATTCACTTTCTCTTTCGTTTATATTCGCATATTTGACACTTTCCCCGCTGGAATTAATGTAACGCGCCGCGACGGCATCGTTTGAATTACATCGACTATATATACACATACACACCGACATGTCGCTCAATAACGTCATAATTTTTCCCAGACTATAGCGCGCAGTAATATTCGCGGTATATAGTATTTATACGACACTTTTGCCCCGCGAAATGAAAACGCTTTCATTAAAGATGTGCTGTTATGAACACTCGCGTGCTCCAATTCGCCGGTCAGAGTGTAAGCGAAGTTGCATTACGTATCGTGTATACAGTTCGCTTTATTCGCGAGCGACGGTTAATACTTGATGCAATCGTAAAATTCGTCCGGATTGCGTTTTCGTTTTAACGGAATCGACTTTCCGTTTTCGAAACGCCGTAAGATTGTGTTTTACGAAAATATACATTACTTGCATTTTGCGTTCAGAAAATGATTACACCGACAACGATTAATAACGTACGCTTCTGTAAGAGAACCAGGATAATATTACCTCTCGCGGACACATTTCCGTTTCGCTATACCGTCGTATAACGTTTACATATAACATCTGCATCCAATGTCTCACATGCTCCGAAGCACAGTGGAATCGTCGTCCGCGACGAACGGAGCACAGTGCATCGCCGAGTGCATCCAGCGCATCGTTCCCTGCTTCATCTCTCGCTTCTTCTCTTCGTCGTCTTTTTTCTTTCTCTCTCTCTCTCTCTCTTTCTCTCTCTTTCTCGTTTCGCCGGGGGGTCGTTCGCGCCAGATGCTTCGTCGTTTTCTCCTGTCGGACGCACGTGCTGCTTGCTCGTATCGTTCGTTCTAGGCACCACGAGACTGCAAGGTGGAGAGAGGACGAAAGGAGCATGTGGGATTATACGCGCGAAGGGAATCGCGTTGATGCGCGAGCGTGTTTACGCTACGTGTCGCTCGATAGCGTTCGTTATCGGTAGTCTTTGAGCTCGTCGCGTCGCGTCGTGCAATTCGCTCCGGCTCCGCAGATGTGTTTTAATTTGCATCCGCAGCGAGAGACGCGCGTGAGTGTGTAACAACCGTGTGCACGAAGCGCGGACTCCGTGAATTTCCAGAGAGATCGCGCGAAAATAGAACCGACCGTTCCAGCGCGATTTTCAACCCTCCCGTTAATGGTTTCAGAGAAATCTCGGAAAGACCGGCGGTTTGCGGAATGATAAACACGGGAAAGAAGAAGAAGTGCGGCGAGAGCACGCAATTATTGCAGACTAATCGCCGGCGTGATGCTAAAATTATTATTTTTTTTTTGCCGATAGATCGAGATATCAAATTTGCAAGAAACATTCGATATAGGCGAAGTCATTGTGCGACACTACATACGTATGTAAAATTATTAATAATATAAAATTAATAATAAGTTTAATATATACTATTGCATCAATATATATTATTGAGAAATTGTTCGCAATTATGTCACAGTCACAGTTTCAATAACTGAGCGCAATTCTGTACCAACGCAAAATTGATAAAAAAAACACATTTCACGATTATTACATACACATCTGTGTGAAAAAGAAACGTGTACGTTTAACATTATTTATTTAAATTTCATATTCTACGATCTGATAAAACCGTTCCAAATAACATCATTAAGTCCGCCGAAAGCCACTGAATTAAGATTCACGTCGTGGATCGTATTTGCGGCTACTGAGAGATTCAATTAAACGACTCGGCGGCGATAAGAAATGGTATTAATCGAGCGTAATTAGCGCGGCACTCAAAGCGAGTTAATGCACAGCAGACTCAAATAAACGATTGTTTTCCATTGGACTAAGAGATACGATTAATCTTTCCGCAACGTCGAGAACTTTTTAAATACAGAGCGATGTCGGGGAGCGGAGTTTTATCAGTCAAGTTAATCGTATCGTTGCAACCGCTTCTTGTTACGATAAATCTTAGCGTCGGACGAGAAACACAGCAGCAGAAACGGTCATTGATAAACCGTGATCCGGTCTACTTTACGCAGTTGTTGCAATCCCATTACCGAACGAATGTAAACGGCGGCATGTTTTAATGGCGTTCCCCAATTTCGCACTTAAATCGCGCGCATTGTTCAAATTTACTTTCGGCGGTGAGGGAGGGAGGGAGGAGTTTCAGCAGTTTTGGAATGCGGGAAGAGAAGTATGGCAGTTGTAATTGTTAGAGTTGTAATAGAGGAAAACAAAAATTCGTCCAGGCAAGTACGTGAACACGAGGATGAGCGGGCGATGCATAAAAAGAGAGAGAGAGAGAGAAAGAAGAGGAACGCGGGTGGCTGCGCATCGCGAGGATTTCCTGTACAGCATCGAAGGGGGAGAGAGCGCTATAGTTTCCAACAATGGCAGTCATATTGCCTTCGCATTTCCCCCCGCGTCTGCTTCTTCCCCGAGCGCGCTCGAATTCATTCAACGTTTCCAATTAAGGGGGTTAGTCCACTTTGCGTCGGCAGTGAGGTGTGACTTTGCGCCGCGGATGCGCGCCGTTCTCGCGCCGCGCGCGTTCTAGAACTTCATTCGACCGAAACGCTCATTATTGAAGCCCGCGCGCGATTAAATATCCGCACGGATTTCCGGAGAATCGATAAAAATTTTGTAATCCATACATGTTGCAGCAACGTGTATCGGAGCGCTGTTTGAAAAAATTCATAGAGCGAAATTCGTGATGTACGTAAGATAGAAATAAAGAGAAAGAGAGAGAGAGAGAGAGAGAGAGAAAAATTAATTCCAGGTCCAACATTTTCGGGCTCGTGAATATCTTTTGTTCTCGCGCGAGTGTATACGCAAGTTGTATGCGGTTTATCTGTTATAGCATTACGTAACTATTCTCGCTAATATAAATGCCTGTCTACGTGAATTAGAGGCAGTTGCTCCAATCAGCTGGCGATTAACCGCTCGGCCATTAATCATCCCGTGTATTGTATCGTTAACCTTAATCAGTATTTCTCTCTCGCTTTCTCTTTCTCTCTCGCTCTCTCTATCTCTCTTTCTCTTTCAGTCTGATATTAATTACGGAACGTGGTTGTCGTGCGCGTCAAAATTGTACACTCTGGCGCGGATCGATTTTCAAAGCAACGTTTTATCCCGCGGTCGGAAGCGCCAAGTGAGACCGCGCGTTACGAGTGAAATCGAGTATCCGTTGTACTCTATATCTAACGTGTTCATTCAAATATGCACGATATTCATTACGTTCTCATTTAACCGTATATCTCGTTTAACTCTATATAGCTATCTATAGACCTAATTTGTATGATTGTTTCTGTCGAAACTAAAAGTTATTGCTCGCCCATACACACACACACACAAGTAGGTTCCTTATTTCATGAATACATAGTGGTATTGTTCGGTGAATATTTTTTAGCGCGATGTACATACGCGGGAGATCGGAACAGCGAAAATCCGTAAAATTTGCCTGACAACAGCGCGCGTTTGCAAAAAAAAAAAAAAAAAAAAAAAAGCAATAGGAGCGACACGTTGCGCGCAAGCTTATCGAGATCATCCGAAACGAGCCATTGTCAGCACGTGGTTAACCGTGACTATCTAAATTAGAATCGATGTTGACGACGCGTCGTCGGCATCCCTCGTCGCGTCGGAGTTTTGCGGCCAACTTTTACGTCGCCTTTTACGTCCGCGCCTTTTATACATCGAGTGAAAAATTTTCCGCAAGACGGCGGTGTTCACGCGAGAGAAGACTAATTTACACAGTCCGCTCTTTCTCTCTCTCTCTCTCTCTCTCTTTTGATACAAAAGCAAGCCTGCGAGGGGATGACGAACTCTCGTTCGAATCGCCGGAAGTTTGCGACGTACGCACACGAGTTAACTCTCTCAGACATTTAATTATCAGCTGTTATTCGCTCAACTGTGTATTCTAGTTTTAAATTTACTCGATGAGGATCGAACAATAACAACTTCGAGTTATTACTTCGTGCGAAAAATAGAACGAAAATAATTCTACATTTTATTCTTTCCACCGTTTTATATCTTATTGTTTCAATTATTTTCACGTCAAATTGTACATATAGAACACGCGACTTTCTTTTTTTTTTTTTTTTTCCAATACTGCGACATTTATAGTGAGCTACCTGCCTCTTAAGTCATTCTCGTGGAATACGCGAGTTTTCCGTAACGTGATAAGATGCGGTCCGATATAGATAGAAGTGGGTAAGGTGATAGGTTTTTACGCTGACTCGTTGCTGACACGAAGTGGCTTGGGTTACGTTGCAGCGGAAAAGATGATCGTCAAAAGGGGAAAAGAAGCGCATGCTTCGACGCTCGCAAAATGTCATAAAGCGACGAACGTGATGCAACTCGAATATATAAGTCGTTTGGTTTTGCGTTGAAACGTTGAATTTGCGATTTTCATATGATGGACTAACGGTTATGTGCTAAATATATGTATTGTTTAATGCGTTTTAAGAAAGAACGCGTAATGGCGCGTAATGAGAAAAAAATAAGATAATGATTCTCGTACCCTGCTAATAAAAAAGAAGAAGAAAAAAAAAGTCAACAAAGGGGAAGAAGAAAATGCGTACGAGATTGCAAGCGGTGGGAACGGCATACGGAAATTATAGATACACCGTGAAAGAGAAAAAAGTTCTCTCCTACTTGGCACGGTCATTTTACCTAGTTTAACATTTCAGCATGTGAATACGCCATTCCGTGTATGTGGCGTAAGTGTACACGAATAGCGTACCGTCTTATGTCCCCGATACATCGAGAGAGATGTATAACGATCGATTAATGTTTAGCGGTATAAGTCGCCGACACCGTCTGAAAAGTGGCGCGTATATACAACAGCGCGCGCGTCGTTCCACACGACGGAAGTCTCTTTAATCTCTTCAACGTGTGGCATTTTCTATTGATGCGGCTTTATTAATGGGAAACCGAAGAAGAGGAGATATTTTCCGCTTTCTTCACAGTTATTATTCGAATGGAAGCAGATGTTTGATTCTAATTCCTTGCGCTAATTGCGCGACAGTATAATTTCTAAATAAAGCTGTAAATCGCGAAATATCGTTAAAAAGGTGAGAGAGAGAGAGAGATCGAGGAAACAAACGGTCCGGACGAGGTTGTGTCTTTTGTTGCGATTTTGTTTCGAAACACACACGGATGAAAGGACGAAGCACGCTTGCGCGAGCGCAGAATCGCGTCGATTCCTCTCTATACATCGCAGTTGCGCGCTATAGACTAGGTCAGGCTCTAGATGGGACGTTGTATAAGCGCGTGAACGCGTGCGTACATACATAAGCGCATAGAGAGACCACCCCCCGTATCGAACCAGTTAGACGAACAACAGTTACTTCTTAATGGACTCACCATGCTCGTCCATTACCCCGGCCTGACACGCTTGTGTATCCCTCGACGTGCTCACGCATGCATCGCGCAACAGTTATACGGGACATACGTGACACCATTGTCACGTGTTGCTGTAACTACTCGCGAGGCTCCCGCTGTGGCAAACGCCCTTTATTCCGACACGCGGCTCTAACGCGAAGAAAATCGGCGCGACACGGCGCGCGGAGTTCGCAATCTCACGAGTCTCGCGTTGCGCGTGTTTAAACACGCACGTTCGAAATCGTAAATTCGCGTCATCTCCGACCGATGGCACGTATTTTAAATCGAGATTCAGACTCCAATTTGCATATTGCATACAATGAGTTTTTTTTTTTTTTTTTTTTTCAGCGTCGAATTTTAAGTAGCGAATTATGTAAATATTACAGTTGGAATATAATTATTTTTGTGCACATTTGTGTGCATTTGTGCGCGTGTTGCAAATTTAAATTGCGATGTTAGAAGAGTTAGGGTTTCTACTGGATACCGGGAACAAGGAGAGTTATTTCATACAAGTCTATAAATTTAGAGCACGTGAAAATTTATCACATTTTCTCTTTTTATTATACACACATGTGCATGTATAATATATTATTAGAGACTGTAATTTTCTACTTTCGAACAAGCTTTTCCGAGAGAATGCCGCTGATGTGCGCGCGGCGTTTACATAATCCGGCACGAAGTTCGGTGTGCGTGCGGAATCCGTCACGCGGTCCTCACAAATTTGCGGCTGACCACGTGGGCGGCTGATATTTTCGGACGCTTTCATGAACCGCGGAGCAGAAATTTATACAGACTCCTGGGAATGCCGTTCGCGGAAGCGCGAGAGAAAGTGGAAGGAATACGACAACTTTAATCCCCCGGTCGTTAGTGCGACCTCCGCGACATTACTTGTTTACGCGCGGCGTTTTACACATCACATTAAGAAGAAACGCGCTATTTGCTCTCAAGACATATTTTTCCGTCGTGCACGTTCCATAAAAGGCCGTCACATACGTAGACATTAAGTACATGTACATGTACATATGTAATAAAACTTCGCGTAAGAGAGAAAGACAAAGGGAGCGAAATATTCTTTCCGCTAAAATATTTTTTTTTTTTTTTCAAAAAATCGCCCAGTACTTAATTTACACAATGTCTAACACCGATATTTTAGAGTTACATTGAACACTCGCCAAGATTTAAATCCATGTTTTAAACTTGCTAGTTGCAAAATAGCGAGGTTTTTATCGAGGACACGTTGACGCGAATGTTTTTTTTTTTAAATAAATGCGTAAGGAAGAAATTTGGCGCTGCGAAAGAAGAGCGCGGGATTAATTCAGGAATAAATCGCGTATACGTCCGCGTGAAGAAGCTGTCTCTCGGGAACAGCTCGATAAATATACCTGCACGACAAACGCTCAGTAACTAAGAGTCAACGGAATGAAGATGCTCGCGCTTCCCTCGCAGTCTCCCTTCGTCCCACCCTTTTTCGTCGCGTCATTCCCGATCCTTCCTCTGCACGCTGCTCGTCCGTCGAACTAAATAGATTACTCAACAAGTGGCTGCCAAACCTTGCCCGGTCGCCGACCGCCGTAGTTTTAACGTCGAACTGTTACAACCCGTGATCAAAAAGTCGTCGAAATATATATGTTACATTTAATTAGCTTTTACGAGACCGATGATAATATTTTCTGAAACAACACGCGAGGGAAAAATCGTCGCACGTTGATTTTTATTTCGGGTTTTTTACTTTCTGAATTACACAATTTGACGAGTGCGGTCTCAATTGAAAACACTGCATGTAATATTCGCATTTTCCGAACGATTATTTTGTCGGTATCTACGAAACTTCACAACTTTAAGCCTCCAAATCCTCGTCTGAACATCGGATCTAAACACGCTTAATTGTCGCTTAATCGACGCGCCGCTTCTCCGAACGCTAATTGACGATTAACTCGTTTATTAAAGACAAACGGGTGTAGCAGCGCTCGGTTTTGTAAGTTGCGTTTCTGTTCAATGTTTTGTAATTCGGTCAGCAGTGTAAGAAGTTGAAACGTGCGAGATACGAGAACTTATATATATGTATATAGACTCGATCAAGTGGGTTAGTAGAGAAAATCATTCTCTGTGTCGTGCGGCTGTGGCTTAACAGTCGCGAACGCGCGACCGAAGTTTTGTCGTGAATATTACATGCGACCGGCCGCAGACGGTAACGATTTCTTCCAGTCGGAAACTGCCGGAAACTAGGTAGGATGGGGTATATTATCAGTCCTATGGACGGAGAGAGAAAGAAAGAGAGAGAAATAAAGACAAAACGCAAAATGTCGTCGAAGAAACGATATAGCCGTTGTTGTGATGTAAGAACACGCTGCATACAGATATATATCTCTGTGTGACAATCGATATATCTCTCAAACGAGGAATTTTTAAATTAAAAGCCCTGCCGATTCTGACACTTGAGGCGGAAGACAATCACGCCGCGGCCCGCGCGTTTGCAAAGAAAATATTTAAAGAGATTCGAGTTAAACTTGGAGACGTTTAAACGCTCCAAAAATAATATAAAAGTTATTTTGAGTTACTCTCTTTTTATATTGACTCTCTCTCTCTCTCTTTTTTTCTCGGATGACTCGTGACATATAACGAGTATATTGGAATGCGCGAAATAAACTTACTTAGCCGTTCCGCTAAAAATAAAATATGCCAACGTATTTCGAGACACCACGTACGTGGTTGTCCCCCGTACGTTTGACGTATGCGCGGACATGCGGCTGGTATATGCGTGTAGGGTGCGCGCGTAATTACACCCACGTCGGATCGATTAAAAGAGATATGGAACTGTCGCGAACGGAATGCATGAAAAATATCAACGATAGAGACTCTCTGTGATTGGAAACCTCGTTGTTATACACGTATATATATATATATATATATATACACACACGTATATATATACACGTATATATGTATATAACAACATATTCTAAATTGAGTATTTTTTTATAGATGAGAAATTTTATAACGGTTCGGTCGAAATTCGCGTCGTCAATTCGGCTAGGTCGCGTGCAAAAAAAAACAATATACCATACAATAAAAATAAAAATATATACATAAAAGAATATTCATGATGAAAGCGTAAATACAAACGCAGCATCCTAGATTACACACACGCGAACCGCTTTGAATAAAGAACGTAGTATATAAGTATATCTTTCGCGCGCGAGTATCACAAAAAACGGATCGCGCTGTAATTACGCGGCTTTTTTTCTTAGCTAAAAAACCCGATGATCGCTTTACAATTTACCGCGGCTAGGTAATAAAAATGCAAAGTGACGCGTTACGTCGTTACGCGCGCATCATATCCCGCGCGTCGTCGTATGCATTCATTCTGCGGTAGTTTATGCGTCACGTTGCGTACGTGTGCGCATTCATCGTCAGTTTGACTTGACCGTATACACACACACGCACGTAAAATCTCCGTCCCCTCCCTTTCCTTCCTATTTGTCTAATGATATGTCTGTGTGCTGCTTCTCACGACGACAGGAATGCATGTGCGTGCAAATTCGCTCTCGCGCGGAGACGAGAGGGTTGCTGCGAGAAGGCTCCGAGGGGTTGTACGTTGCGGCGGGGGATAGGCGCATGTGTAAGCGACGTGTTAATGACATTACGTAATACCGAGCAAGCCAATCAATATGGCAGACACTGTGTGCACTCTGGTGCACGTCATGTTCCTCTGCGCGTTATTGCATCGGCAGTGTCGCATTCGAGTGCCGGAACGAGTACCCCACGTGCGACACGAGGACGAGTCGTCGTTTTCTCCCCGATCCCGGTCGTCGGTGCTCTTCTATACTCACGGTCGGGATTTATGACGACGTCGGGATTGCAAAATTCGAGAAGAAATTTTCGAAATTGAAACACATCGAACGCAGAGATGATCCCACGATGCAGTGCTGCATCGAGCTGTTGTTGTAGTAATAAAGCAAAAAAAAATATATATATGACGAACGTTCAATTATATTTATCTCGTAAACTTTCAATCGCGCACATCCTTGTATTGTGAACTCTTGAAAATGTTACACTTCTATTTTTACATTATTTCTCGACTCGCTTTAATCTCTTGCGAACAATCTCGGAACGAAGAAGGTAAACACTATCGTTTTCTCATTGTCAGCTGTGGGGAGAGATTAATTCTCTTCGATAATAGTAGAAGTTTCGACTGCGCGGCAGTAACGCGCGAGGAGGAGTGCCTTTGGAGGAAATGCAAAAATAATTGCAAACGAGGCATGTCCGGTGCAACGAAGTGACAGTCGTGGCAGGATGCAACGGTATGCACCGCTGCACGACCATGCGCACTGAACAGGACGAGGGGAAAACGATCGCATGGTTGCGCGATCGATCATTGCATGTTAGAGCCTGTTTCTACGTGACGAGGTGTCACGACATTTGCTGTCACGTCCAGAACTCGTAACTAAAGTGAGAGAGAGCGAGAGAGAATTAATTCGTAAAGAGATACACAATTTATCTTGTTTATATACAAAAACCGAATTTTAATTGTGGTACACGTGCGAATAACGTAATGGAAAAATTCGCGCAAAAGAATTTCAAATGTTTTCGATTATCGTCTCTTCTCAATGAAAAAACAATCAGGTGTGTGTTTCTGCATAACAAAAAAATAATCCGATTTGTATAAATAACAATTCCGCGACAAAGTCCCGTTACGCATTAATTGACACACCTGGCGAGAGAGAAAATAGATTTGCGATTGTGCGCATGTGGAATCAAAGAACCGGCATACGGTTGTATGTGAGTGTGTATGTGTGAACGTAAATAATAGCATTTCTGGGACGCTCTGTACATACAAGTCTATAGGGACCGGTTAACACTATTACTATTACTATTATTACCACTACTACTACTATTACTACTACTGAAATGCATCTCTTCGTGTTACGTTGCGTGGGATTGCGTGCTCGATCACGTGCTGCGGCTTACGCATATGTTTGCCATGCGACGTAATCGCGGAAACAAGTTCCCGCGGTTACGAACGTCGGCGATCAGCTGATTCCTTGATATTTGATAAACTCGATCGTCTGCAAGCACACAAATACATTTTGTTTTTTTTTTTATCTTTCCTTTTAATCGACCTGATTTGAAACTTTACTTAGCGAACGACGATCGTCGATTTCGATCGAAGTATTACGCAAACTCGTAATTCTCTTAAATCTGATACGCGAAAAAATACTAACTTTTGCTTTTAATAGATAGGAGATAAGATATGAATATCTGCCGTTATTTTACGCGTACACGCACGAATTGCGTTCTCACAGAGGTAACTTTAGACGCGACCCACTACCTAGGCGCGCGCCCCTTTTTTCCATTCATGTTGTCACTTCGAAAATCGCGGTACGCAACAGGGTTCGCGTGAACTCGTCTTTCCTCCTCGTGTTGTCGCATGACAGGAAGTAATAGCGGATAGGTGCATGTTTGCAGGTGGAAAAAAGTACGTACATCCTTCCCCATGTCGCGTCGGATCCCTCGAGTTCCGCGACGACGACGGCAGCGGCAGCGGCGGTGGCGGCGGCGGCGGCGGTGGGTAAGAACGTCACGCGTGCATGCGTGCGTGATCGATCGTCGCGTGCTGTTACGACACGCCGCGTGCGCGGTCACGTGCCGCGTCACGGGGAAAAGATGACGACGTCATAAGAGAAGTTTCAAGAATCATATGCGGAGGACCGCGCATTCGTTCGTTGCCGAGCTATTTAACGCATTGTCAACGGCACGTGTGATAATATAATATACGTATTGATGGCACACATTGATTTATCTCTAACGAAAGAGACCAAAGAGAGAAAAGGGCAAAAGATAACGGATTTATCATTGTTGTAATTCCGCAAATTAGATACGCGATTATTGCGCGCATATAATTGTATTATATTTATTACGAGAGAGAGAGAGAGAGAGAGAGGGAGAGAGAAAGAATCAGGATTGTATTGAGCGCATTAATATAATTCTGCTAAGTCAACAAATTTACTTCCATTTCGCGACAATGATGTGGCTTTGCTGATAATAATGAAAATTATAATTAATTATTTTAATTGTTATTGTTTATTATTATTGCGATTTGGCTTGATTTGGCTTGTCTGCATTTTCGGATGATTCATGCGGAACAATCAAGAATGAAATGCATGCGAATTCACCTTAAGAAATGTCGAGGGTGCGCCGGCGACACCGAGGACGTAAATCAGACGAAACTCTACTGCGGAATTAAAGGACTCTCCACCGGTCTGCGTCCTTAATGAATGTACCACCGCCACTAATTAGACGTCCTTAGTGCTGCGCGTCGCTTTATACTTGGAGAAGAGAGAGAGGGAGAGGGGAGGAGAGAAACGAAGAGAAAGTGTCGTCGTAACTGCTATTCATAAGCGATTTAGGTTGCGAATTACGAGCCGAGGCACGTTATTATCGATGAGAATTTAAAAAGTATAGACGCGAGAAAATTAGTGATTAAGTAAGATACTGAAAAATTAATTCTAATTTCAAAGTTTTCCGAGTTGAAATACACCAATTATTTTCTTAATTTTTTTCAATATATTGAATATAACAATCAATATCGATAACGAGAGTAACCGAATCGATTTAAATCGATTGAAAAAAAGTAGCGCAAAAATACTTGCAATTGCTTCGTCAGTTACTTCCTAATCGCTGAGTTTTCTAAATCGCTCGTATATTCGTTAGAATATTCTAGTGTTGTTTGACCACGTGTATCATTTCCGTGATATCGAACCAAGGTTGGCAAGAAAAAACCAAGAGGTGGAAAAAAACCATGGTAAATTCTGGTTTTTACCGTTCTGGACTTTAGTCTTATTTTGCCAGTTTATGATTAGTATATATAGTTAGTAAACTGAAATATATGTATATAATTATATATTTATATAAATGTTAATTATATAAATAATTATATAAATTTATATAATTATATAAACTAAAATATATTTATATAATTATATAAAATAACATTCATATGTATATTTATATAGGACGTCTGAACTATGTTGACACAATCGAAGTGTAAATAACTTGGGTCAAGTGGACCAGAAATGACTTGTATTATCTTGCAAAATTCGCAATAGATATTGAATTATTAATTAATACATGGGGCCTAAAAACGTGAGAAGTACTGGTCCGGACGGCTCAGTAGACGTGTATGATTTTGAGTTGTAAAGAAAAATGGCTCACTTCATGAAATCTTCTAAGAGATGAAGAGAACAAGAGGCGGATCAAACAACTGAGAGGCACGTGACATAGCGTCTTGTGATCAGCTGATTTATACAACTGAAAATCATATACGCCTATAGAGTCCAAACCATCGCTTACCTCATTGAATCACATGCATTAATTACTCACTCAAAACCTATTGCGAATTTTGTAACCTGGTACATGACTTTTCGGCACTGTATATCACTTTGTTATATACGTAACACAAAAATGTATTTATATATGTAGCTAATCTTATAGAAATTGTTTTATTTTTTACTTTAATTAAGCAAATTGCTTTTTTAGTAACTATATTTTTATAGCAGTAGGTATCTAATTCGCATTTAGTATTTAACACTAGAAAACATTAATGTTTGCCGGTTTTTGCCAGAAAATACCGGTAAAAACCAGGTTTTACTACTGGCATGGACTTTTTCTAAAAAAACCGGACTTCTGCCAATCCTGATCGAACGGCAAATAAGCCAAACTCGAGAAAAAAAGAGAGAGAGAGAGAGACAGAGAGAATGTTGTAGATAAACACAAGAGTAAGTATTAAAGTTAAGAGATAGAAAGAAAGTCGGAAGAAGAGAGAGACGATCTCTCTCTAATATCGAGTCATACATTTCTCTCGTCTATCACACGACCGATCGGTCAATCACTGTAGTCAAACGTCAAACGTAACAAGTTACATCGTTGAACATCGTTTTAGAGCTGGTTGGTAGTTACCTTCAACTCGACTGGTTCCCTTCGGGGGTCGAGAGTGGATACGGACTGCGAGCAGACAGTTGAGCAGAGTAATTTCTGTGTACGAGGGTCGCTGTGGAAAACGATAGTTACCTCTTTTTCTCCCTTTTCTCCCCTTTCCTCTCCGCGTTCCGTCCTTTTCTCGTCGAAAAGGAGTTTGAATGAAAGAATATCAGCCGAATACCACCATCCGCTTCCCTCGCCGGTCGTTCTTCCATCTTCGAAGACCGATTATGGATAATTATCCGCAACCTATTACGCGCTAAAATCTTGTCACTGCGATTATTGACGAAGCATGAAGAAGCTGCTTTCTGTGCGATGCCGCTGCGCCGTATGACGTTGAATAGAACACTCGATGTTCTCCGGCACCTTCGACTATTGACGTCGGAGCTTAATATTTGATCGCGTCGTAAAATTTTCTTTAGTATCCATTATCGTCGGCGAACTGATAAAAAAAAACTTTTACATTTTAACGGATTAATAAAAGTGATATTTTTTAAATGTGAAATTTTTTGTATAAATATTGTCAATGCGTAATATTATCATATAATGGCAATCTGCAAGAGTTTTGGTGAAAATAATACATCAACAAATTTTGCACATCGCGTTTGCCGAATATCACTGCAATCTGTCTTTTGTCGCTTTTGACAGCCACGACGGTGCCATAAACCACAGAGAATGCTTAATTATCCGACCAGACTGCTTTGGAGTTGCCGTACAATCGGCAATGTAGGACATCATCTAGTCAGCGTGAATCGGTACGATATTATTTCTGCGCGAAGTCACGGCAGTCAGAATATTATATTCGCCGCGGAATTATGCCATCCATCAAAATACCGATGCCTAGGATAATTGATGCCATCGGAACGGTGACGCCAGTCACGCTAGACAGCGCATGGCGTAAAATTGAATATCGATTAGACGTTCGGAGAGGGCTCGAAATGGGGCTCGCTGTGCTAAAGTTATTAATTCCCCTCGCAGGCAAAATCTCGCGATTAAATGGCAGCAACAACGTCTAGCTTGCCAATGTAGATTCGCAATTAATTAATCTTCCTCCTAATTAATTTTTGATTTTCACTTACGTGCCTCGCGACCATCGTAGTTGCGTCTATCGAGAGATTCTTCGACATTTCAAGGTATTAATGATTGTTTTGTATTTACATTTCATTCTACTCCATTTGTCGCGCTCTCTGTATTTCCCGAACAGTGTGAATAAAATGCGAACGCAGTGGAAAAACGCAGATTCGAACGATTTTTCCTTCCGGTTGTGGTTTTGTCACGTCGTGTTTTTGTTTACATTATATTCGCGTCGGTCCGATGTAAGACGATTTTAGTTTTGCTTTTTCTTCGTCTTCCCTCGCCTACTTTGCGGGTAGGATTTGTTTCCGATCGCGGCAGAAACGAAGCGGAAACAAGCTTCTCGCTCCTTTTGATCGATATTTTAACAGAGAACGGACGCTACACTTCTTCCAAGAGTTCTTACGTAAGCGACGTGAAATCGAAAGCTAAAACTCGCATTGATCGTTTGCTCCGATGTGTAATTTCGACATACGTGATTACAATAGTTACTTATAATACATTGACCAAAAAAAAATGATTGCACAAAACACCGATTTGTTTCTATTTCAAGTCGCGAAATTTATAAGCGCACTCCGGGATTACGACACCGGGTATTGCCTTAATAATGTTAATGCGGCAAGCTGCAAATATTATTAGTAGAGCATATATAACATCTGCATTTTAAAAATGCCGCTATGCGTAATTAAAATTGCAGATGAAAGTCGGATTTTAGCTTCAGCCTTCCTCCCTCTCTCTCTCTCTCTCTCTCTATGCGCTCTCCGATTCTCAGTAATCTCAGTATTATGTTGGATTCCTAGTTATCGCATTACACGCATTATGAAATACGTACCTGCGTACGTTAATTTAGGGCGTAATATGAGCAAATACCGAGGTTTACGTCACGTTATCAACGTCGGTGCAAATTAACATGTTTCAAGTAAAAGTAAGCGACGCGACGGAAAAAGAGAACAAAAAATACGCAATGAGATGCAATTTGACGATAATTTTTTCCTTATCTTTTCTCCCACGTACATGTTCTTATCAAATGTCCACTGCGAACGTTTGAAAATGAGCTTGTTCAATTTGTTCCGCTGATACTGTCTCGGGTGTGTGAAAAATGCACCAGTCATTTGCGATCACCGCGCGTCGTCGCGGACAGATATATTTACACGCTCGACGTAATATAAAAGGGAAACACGGGTGAAATTACGAGTTGTAAAATCGGCCAAGAAAGTCCGCGGAAATTGGGAACGTGTTGCGTAATATCGCCGGGCTTACACACGTTTCCCTGGCTTAGGGCAAAACCGTTGCGTATAATAACGAACGCAAGATAAATCACGTGAGGGCGCACGCGAAGATCCGCGGCGAAGTCGGAACGTTGTGCGCTCGTAATATCGCATTCAAGGTGCCACCACAAATCCTGATTAACTCTTTCGAGATCAAATATCAGTGCGATATTGTACGATGCGCATGCGGTAGATAAGCTGCGCGCTCGAGTTCAGACGATTTCTATGAAATACACGACTGTTGTATTATTTACAGAAATGTGTACATACTTATATACTTATATATTTATCCCTTGATTGATTTTTTTTTGCGCAAATGCGCAATATTAACCAGCAACGTGGTGATATCGGCGATAATGTCAGTGTGTCGTGCGCAGAGAGAAATCAGAAAGCGTGACGACGAGCGAGCAGGTTAACGAAAACTGATGCGGAATGACCGACCGTTTCTCGGTACGTTTCTCGGTACCTCGACACGAGAGAATCGTATATTTAGAAACGCGCACTGCGAAGCCTTTACTTCACGAAAACTTCAAGACGTTTCCGCGACCGGAGACAAATCGTCGGCGCTAGTCACCGTCGACATTTGAAAGAGAAGAACTGATCGCGACACTTAGCTGTCGGAGTTCTTATCCATAAATAAAACCATCTATTTTAAAAACGACGCATCTCATATTTCAAAAATTTTAGCGGAACGGTGATGATGTTCAATTCGTATTTAGAAGAGACCTTAGTAAAATGATCTCTCTTCGGAAAACGCAAAATCTCGACCGAGGAGAAAGCGAATCGCGACTTTTGGGATTCGACATTAAGGTTGTGTAACGAAAAGTCGCGCGACAAGTTTACCGATAGCAATAACATTTTTACTCTTTTCTTGCGCGAAATGCTAGTCGAGGTTGAGGAATTCGAAATTATTTTGGTTTATAACATTTTCGGCCGCCGATAGTCAATTTCAGCGATGGAAATAGCTGTTGGTGCGACTAAAGTTTAATTGACGTCGGGATTTGCATTCGTTCGTTGTTCCATTCGCGAGCTTATATTGGCGCGCCGATAAAAATTCAGAGCAGCCCATTGTATTCAAATTCCTGCGTGGCAACCTCGCCGACTCGTATTCCCGTTCTGGTACACTTGTACAACGAGCGTGCAAAAAGAAGCGCGACGACATCCACGGCCGGGTGTGTATATATATATATACTTTCGAATATGGCTTGACCGTTTTGGATTTAAAAAAAAAAAAAAAAAAAGTATCCAACGGATACTTTTAATCTTCGAAAAAACGTATCGAGAGAGTTTTAATATTTCAATGGTTTAAAAAAAAAAATCCAGACACACAGAAGTTTAACCGAGTTTTGATTTTCTCAAGAATTCGCAACTTCGATGCTATTGAAGTTTCGAGATTTCAGATTTTGCGAGAGACAGACGTTTGTGTGTTATCGTGAATCGCGCAGTTGAATGAGAAAGAGAGTTTGTGTATTACTTTAGTCGTTTTCGATTTTTATAGCGCAAAATTTGAAGCAATTTTGAGAAGTCGAGCGTTTGTAGTTTTACTCTGGCGCATCTGTCACCGAAATCTACGTTACGTTTTGAAACAATGCCCGTATCCAAAAAGTATATACGAAGTCCTCAGCTTCACGGATGTCCCGAAGGACCGTGTTAACCCTGACCTTCGGTCTCGTTACCTGCGAAGCAGAAGGGAGGAATCGGAGTTGAGGAAAGGAGCGGGAAAGGATAAAGTTGAGGCGAAGAGTCCCGGAATAAGGCGAGTACTCTTGTTTCGCCGGCTTGTGCAGCCTCCGCGGTATGCGATTTCCGCGGAGGCTCGAGGGGTCTATCGACGACGCGGGAGGGCACAGAGAGAGAGAGAGAGAGAGAGAGCGAGAGAGAAAGGAGGACGGGAGGGAGTCGGGCGGGTAAAGGCTGGAGGGAGGTTAGAGGAGGCCTGGTACGCCAGAGAGTAGACGTGTGGATGCGTGGGCTCGAGTTCGACCCCGAGAGCGAGACGGAGATAGAGGGCATGCGGAGGAGCAGGCGGTTGCAGGGGAAGGGGCTGGGGCCAGAGAAAGAGCGAGAGAGGAGAGAAGAGGAGAGGTGAGAGGCAAGAGGGTTGGACGGGTTGGATTCGCCGGCTCGCCGCTATTGATTTTTCCCGTCAGACTCACAGCCTCTTCGTTCCGCTCTTGGTTCTCGTTCTTCTTCCCTCTTTCCCTCCTTCCCGTCACCCTCGTCCCGCGCATCCGGCTCCCCCGCCTTCTCCGACTCTTCCGTTCTCGCTCGCTCGCTCGTTCTCTCTTTGCCCTCTTGCTCGTTAATGCCCTGTCGCCCTTCGATTCTCGATCTCTGCCTTTCTCTTTCTTTCTCTCTCTCGCTCTTTTCTTCATGCATTTGCATCCGGAGATCTTCTTTCGTCGTTCTTTCTTCTTTCTTCTTCTTCTTCTTCATGTCCCGCCCCTTTTCTTCTTTACTCTTTGTATCGTAGTTTTTAAGGGATTTAATTCCTCTTTCTGTTTTACATTCTGTCTTGCAGTCCCTATTTCTGTTATATCTACTCTCATTTTTTCTTATTTTCATTAGTTCTCACATTTTGTGCAAATAACTTTTTTTGTATTTTTTTTTTTTTAAGCGACTTATAATTTTTACATCCCCCGGAGAGAGAGAATATACGTAATTACATGCTTCTCTTCTGCTACATACCCTGTAATCTATTCTTATCTTCTCATTTTGTTCTCCTCTCTTTCTCTCATCTCTGTCTTCTTTCTTCCTTTTCTTGGATCCATTCATTTAACTTCTTTTCTCTTCATTCATTATCGAGCGATCTCTCGCAATATCGCGCACACACACATATGTACGCGCGAATTTTTATTCACACGGGTGAGTTCGCAAGATTAAATGACGCTCGTGAACGTGTGCTCCGAGCGAAGGATCTTAATGACCAGTTGATGATCCCGATTCTCGCGACCGCAAAACAGGTCGCTTCCGGTCTCCGCTTCGCCTTCCCACCGGTTAGGTCCATTTTTCAAACCGCCCGCGGAAACTCGCGGAATAATACCGATCGTCAGTTCGCGCTCTCTCCGAGCTGTCACAAAGTTATGTGTTTGATTAATTAGTGGAATTTCTGCAAGAAAATTCAGGTCTCTCTGCGTGGTAGATTGAGAAGTAGACAATCGGGTTAATGAACGAGGCTTTTATTATACTAATTTATCTCGCGCGCGCGCACACACACACACACACACACACACACACATACCAGAAACAGCTGTTCTCTGCGACATAACGGAAGAAGGGAAAATTATGCTCCTTTATAATCTTCAAAGTCTCCTCGGTAGAGAAAGTTATTAAGGTATCCCTGTTATATATATATATATATATATATATATATATACATATATACATACACACCGTATACTTTATATAATATCTACTTTATGCTTTATATAAGTTTATACATATATATAGATACAGCACAAACACCGACGGTCTAGATTTGACGTGATATCGCAACGAGTTGCTATGACGACCTTCGGCTCTCGGAGACTTATAATGTTATTATTATTTACTATGTTGCATTATACGCGAAATATAACGTCATTACGAAGTCTCTCTTTTGAAACACAATCAAAGGAATAATCACAACGGAAGGTACATCTCTCTTCCGCCTTATTCTTCGTATCTATTTGATGTCTTTTACAATTGACATTTTACGAACGTGCTCCGGTGGAGATTGCGTCCCGCGAGCACATTCTCTCTATCTTTCGCTGCTGCAACGCACAGCGTTCCTTTTACGAAGTAGTTACGCCAAATCGTATTTCCATATCTCGATCAAGAACACTCTCGTAAAAGTTTTCATAATCTTCGTAAAACGCGCGCGCGCGCGCGCGGGAAGGTTTACTATAGACTATCGGTATCTCCTCCGGTAGAGCTATCTCTCTGCGATCTAGTTTCTGAACCGATTAAACTATATCAATTTTGTATCTGCTACTTCCTATCCTCCCCTCTTCCTCATCCCCTCCGATCGATGGCGGAAATTGCATTCGTGCAGTGTATATAAGATGCTTAGCAAGATTGATAATGCTTAATTCTTTCCGACCTAGTAATTCTACATGGAGTCACATCTGTTACGGTTAAAGCACGTTGATTTCTTCTTCGCTTGCGCATCGTTTCACTTTTTTTTTCCCCCTCGTTACATATATGTAGCTTTGAATCCGAGCGAGGAATATATACGATATAACGTAATTTATATTCAATTAACGTTAAGGTGAGAGAGCGAAGAGTTTTGTAAAACTCTTGATGTGTTTGAATTTTAAATGAACGAACGTCATCATCACGTGGACGTGCACTACCGGGTCCGTTGAATGCTCAAATGATTATTTTCAAATAAAATGAAAGTTCACGCGCTGAAAAACTGTTTCGTCGCGTTTACGTAGAATCGTGACGTCGTTGACAGAGAGTTTATCACCTTCGACCTATTCCGCGAGGCTAATCGCGTCTAGACTCTTTATCGGCTTCCTTGGCTTTCTTTCTTGACTTGAAAGAGCGAGAGGAAACACGAACGGGAAAAAGAGACACGAGAGAGGGGAAACGTTCTTACTTTCTGCGCCTCGCCTTCGTTACCTCGCGAGCGGAATGACAGGCATGTGTTTGCGTTCTCGGCCTGTGAGCCGTCACGGAAATTCGATCAATCTCGCGATCGAAGGGGGTGTACGTTCACAACTCTGTAACTCTTTTCAAAATAACTTCTCTCTCTCTCTCTCTCTCTCTCTCTCTCTCTCGGAAAGAACATTTATTGTTAAAAAGAACTTTTCTCCCTTTCCAAAAAAACAATTTTTCTCTTCTATAAAACCTCGTTAAACTCTGTCATCTATAAGTGCGATAATCCATATTTTTGCAACGCCGCTGTGTATTTCTCACTTTCTTCTCTATCGCTTCCGCGACGTTCCTCTCCTTAAAAAAACGAAAGATTTTGTACGAATATAAAATTACCGGCCGCTAACTTTCCGCCACCGTCGCGCGAGAGAGACGTTTTTCTTCTAGATTCGGGAAGTCAACCCGCCGCGTTGGCTATACTGTGTTCATGACTGTGCTTCGGGAGTAATTTCCATGAGCTCGTACGAGAGAGCGTTCTCATACATAAACAATTTGCGTTTCCCGCTCGAAAAAAAAGTGAAAAAAAAAAAAAAGATCTATCGTAAAAGTCTTTCGACGGCGACGATTATGGATCTGGGACGGTATGCATGCGAATGGGGAACATAATCTCGTTACTGGGCCGGAGATGCATAAAGATACGACGTGATTAATTACGTAAGCGCCCTTTACGAAACGAACAGTGCGCGCTAAATATTTTTGTACTCTTCCCTCTTCTTCTCACACGATCCGTCGATTTATTTAGCGAGAATTTTGAGAGTTTCGATATCAATACGATAAAGGAAACGCTACTGTTGCGTGAGATTTTACCACTGAAATGGTATCGAGTTGAAACATTGAAATTGCGTTCGAAAAGATTTCGAGAGAAAGAGAGAGAGAGAGAAAAAAAAACACGCACATTTGATTTCGAGTTAATCTAGCGATCGTAATGAGGTGTATTGTCGTGTATTATTTCGATGCCATTCAGAGTTTTCAGTTATTAACATTCGTGTAATTCGTTTTGCATACGGAATTCAGCGAGAGAAATCTAAAGAAGAAAATATTACTTTCATGCTTTATGAACTGCACATTCATTGTGCTCCTTCATTAAAACGCTACGAATGTTAATAGCCTTATATCACACGCGATTAACGTTGGATAGATGTGCAAATTTATTCGAGGCATTCTGGAGTGAGGTGTGTATATTTTAAAAATAAACATTTTCACTTCGGTTTCCGTATAACTCTTTCTCTTGTGCGTGAGAATATTGCGTATAGAAACGAGACTTCGGAATGACACGATGCAAAATGTATAAGTTTGTTTATCCGTTGTTACTATTATTATTATCTCGCTCTTTCATTTAAACGTTACTGGTGTAAGGAATATACTAGAAATGTACAGGTAACAAACACATACGTGTACGTATGCACGTACGTATCACGCATCTTTTGCGTGACGTGCTAAAGTCACGTGCTTTGATCTAACCGGTAAACACCGTTCGCAAGCAATCGGGCTTGCCGAATTTTCCCGATTTGTAAGAAAAACAAGTGTCGGCGAGCACGGCATTTGCTTGCGAGCAACCGCGACGAGTAACTGTTTGTTGTATAACCGCGCCGTTATAAAAACAAGGTGTAAAGTATATCTTTAATTATTGTGTGCTATAAAATCTGTGGTGTTCACTCGATCTGCCCTCAGTTTAATACATCATCGGTCAAATCCTTACATTAGTTTTCTTTCCTCTTGTTCATCGGGCTCGAGGAGAAAAAAACGATATTAATACATGAAAATGAAAATGATTATAATTAAAATTTGCCAGAAAGAATTTGCCAGAAAAATTTTGTATTTTACGAGCTGGTTACACGCGCGATTTAACGAAAACATTAAAAACGACCTCGGAGTTTTTTCGCGCACGTGTGTAAGATATATATATATATATATATATGTATGTATGCTTTAGCAATAATAAAATAACGATCGCGAATGTGTTTTTCTTCGTTTTCCCGGTTCCGTTCGTTTATTTTCCGCACATCTTCGCCGCGAATGAGACCACGAAGTCGACAAATCTCGGTTGCTACGCAACCCCGTTTTCTTGCGAGGTAGATAAACGGACTTCCGGAAAAGAGAAATTGGAAACGAATGTTTCCAATGTGTGTGTATATACATACATATGTGCTTGCAGTGTGTACGCACATGTGTGTATGCATCCGCGCGAAATTGCGCGAAACTCGCAAAGACGAGATTGGGATGGAACAACTTTAAACTGCATTCCAGTGATCTGCTTGATTGAATAGCAAATTGGTAGACGGTATAACGTGCAACTCGCGGCCGCTTGTTTCCGACGAGAATACGAAAGCAGCGCCGGGGTAATCGCCATGCTGCACGATGCGATCGATCTTTTCCATCTCACGAAACGATTTCAGGATGGGAAACGCGTAAACTCGGCATATTTCACTCGCAATATAAGTGTTGAACACACGAGTCGTTTAATCCCGACACTTGCTGCCTGCGCGAATTTCGCAATTTCTTTTTTTTTTTTTGGTTTTTTTTTTAATAGAGGAGAGAAGAGGACCAAAAAAACAAGGTGCTTCCAACTGTAAATTAATTTTGTTTTTTTTTTGCACCTCCAATCCATTTCACTTTGAAAATGTTACGACGTTATTTTTATCTCGTCTTGAAGAATCAATCTTATTTTCAATCATAATTTCAAGACAGTTGTTATAAATCTTCTTGGGGAAAACTTTTCTTATAAGTGAAGAAAAGTAGATAATAAATTATTTATTATACATATATTATTTATTAAATATCTCTATACGCTGCGAATATATTTTTATGATTGTCGGTGTAAAATTTTTGAAGTTTGGCGGTAAAAAAGAAATAAGATGTGAAACAGAAAAGACGAATCGCGTCGTTCGAATCGCGACGACGTTAACAGTCTGGGAATAAAGTTTCCTTTTGCGACGTTTGCCAAATCCAGTTCGCGTCGCGCGTGGGTCGTGAGAAATGCGAACGATGACAGTAAGCGAAATTCGAAGGAGCTGCAGCTGAAGATTGACGACGCTACGCGAAGGGCAGGGAGACAAGAAGGGATGTCGATATACGGGGTGCGCAGAAAAGCAGAGACTATTGTCTTTTTTTGAGGAAAGAACAATCTTTCTGGCAAATTTTAATTATAATCATTTTCATTTTCCAACCAAGTTTATTATAATAAATAAAAACCAAATTCATTATAATAAATACTAAATATTAGAGTGCATAAATAAAGAGAAAGAGAGAAAGGAAGAGCAATTATATTACTTGATTTTTCTCTCTCTCTTGAGATCTATGCTTGTAATTAAGATATTATCCGATATTACTTTTATTACCGAATAAATTTGTTCAGAGTTTTTAATTATTTACCAAAATCTTCATAAAAACAAGAAAACGTATCTTTCTCTCTTTCTCTCGCGGTGTACAATTAATTATAAAATAATAAAAATTGCAATTATCCGATATAAGGTAAAAACATGCTGTCTATTTTTGTTATCGAATAAATTTGCTAAAAGGTTTTTAATTATTTATACTAAATCCA
Organism: Pseudomyrmex flavicornis; assembly: GCA_014825475.1. Taxonomy (NCBI): domain Eukaryota; kingdom Metazoa; phylum Arthropoda; class Insecta; order Hymenoptera; family Formicidae; genus Pseudomyrmex; species Pseudomyrmex flavicornis. The sequence goes on from QVNW01001194.1 coordinate 25,178, forward strand.
GGAAAACGATATGTTGCACGATGTAAGTGCAATTAATTATTATATAGTAATAAAATCGCGATATAAATATTTTCAATAGACATTATTTATCCGAATAATGTCGAAACAATAGTAACGAATGTATTCGATGCATTTTATTTTTGTTTTTCGAAGCGTCATCATTTTTGATACACTCTGTATAAGGGCGGAATACGAGATGCAACGGGGAATAAGGTAAACAAAGTGGAAAGGGAATAGGGATAGAAGGCTGATTCGCAGAGAGTCCTCGTAAAACCGGTGCAGTTCTCGTCGGAAATTCCGTTGCGTGGTTTTCTCCACGACCGTTCGGATTTCGCAGGATTGCGATTTCTTTCCGGCATCATCTTACCGGTAGGTATCTACAGGGTGTTATTTTTTTTTTTTATGAAGAAATCGCTATTTCTCTCTTAAATTAATTTAGGAAAAAAGACGATAAAAACGCAATCGAGTTCACGTCGGAACGTACAGACAAATGTTGGAGATTCGAAGTTAAGGTCAGGTTATTTAATAAAAGTTTTTTACTATGTGCTTTGTCAAGTGTCAAAATGCGTTCTTCTTTATAAAAAGACGCAAAGTCGATACTCGATTGTATCGAAGTTCTCTCGAATATCTCAATGGTAATTTTTGTCGTTTCTATCGGCAATGCCGATTGGTTTTTTAAATTTTTCTGCATCGCTTAGCTTGAATCGCTATGAAAGGTGCAATTTTGACAATTGAAGGTATTTGAAGGTATACGCACGAGATACACAAAGCTAATAGCGCGCGTTTGTCGTGTCTCTTGTACAAAAAAAAAAGGAAATATTCTTGAAAATTTTCTATAATTTTCTCTCTCTTTTATTTCAGAAGCTACTGACATTTAATATTTTACACTATATTGTGTATGTATTAATTACGCGAAATAAAATGAAGTCACTGCGAAGATATCGAATTCTCGTGTAATCGGTTGAATAAAGTAAGGCGGACGTGATGAAATATTTTTGCTAATTACATCGCGCGCGGTTGCATCGTAGTTTTTATTCCGAGCTCCATTCTGCATTTTCATCGATATTTCCATTTTTGTTCGTCTCGATTGTGGCGTATCGGCAACTGGTATGTAATTTTTTTTGTCCGCGCACACACGAGAACGCGTGCTATCGATCCCGGCTGGAAACCTGTTAGCGCGTCAATGACACTTTGGGGGAGAGGGAGGAAACCGGAGCACGTGCCCTTCCTCTCAGTGATTACGACTATATATTTTATTCATTTAATTAATTTTTGCCAAGCGAGATCACGAATGTATGTGTACGTTACACGTGCACACGTGCATATTTAATTATAAACAAACATATTATCATAATATTTGTTAATATAATACGCCGTGCACGAATTATGCATACAATTTATTAACCACTTGGTATGTGCTTGTGTGTAATCCAGTTTTAAAAGATATCAATCTGCGATATAGCGTAACGGCGCGTGATTTGCATTTATGTTTCAGAGCAAAATTTATATTTATTTTGAAATCAAAAATAGATTAATTTTGAAATACGTGGTTGAAGATACACGCACGGTGTCTTTCGGTTGTGTGCGTATTTTGTTGTTCTGCGGTTTTTGATTTTTTTTTCTGTAGGTACACGCGCGCACATTAACACACACACATATGACTGCAGCGTTTGTATATACATTTGAGAAGATCCGGGCTCATTTTCGCGCATTGCACCGAATGATTTATAACAGCCCGCCGATTCGTAACGTTATTAACTCGCATGATTGATTTCCGGCGCGGGAATGGCAGGCGTGATTATACCGGCCGAAGGACGCGCGGAGATAATCACTCTTGTCAGATCCATTAAGGGATTAAAACCCCGACGAAGCCGATCCGCGTAACAGATTCCTCATCGTCACTCGAGGAGGTCACACGCGCGCGCTCAATCTGTTGAGGAAGATTTTTAAGCTGTCGTTGATAAATCGATATCTCGAACGTAAAACTCACGGCCGACATTGTTCTGCGAAAGTAAGAGAAACGAATTGCTACATACGATATTTACGCGGATGTCGAGCATTTTTTTTTTTGTTTTATAAAAGTAGAAGAAAAGAAATAAAAAAGAAAGGAGAGTGCGAAAGCGAAGAAAAATTAAAGCGTTGTGATTAAGTTCTGAAGTCAATTACAGAGTGCTGATAAGTTTCAAGATCAAACTCATTTTAAATAGAGATTTACATTCAACAAAAACTTTTTGCGAGAGGAGGAGGGGAAAAAAAAACTTAATTAAATAAAACGGACGCGACGAGATCGCGCGTAATACGCGTTAAACTGATGCGCGACATCCCGTGATATTTACACAAGCGCGGTTACCTACATAGATATTATCTGGCATCCTTCCGACGCCGGTTTAGATTTCTCATTTCGAACGGAAGAAGATTTCCTCCCTCCCGATTCATTGGAATCGGAAATCACCCGCGGGATCACCTTGTTTAACCTCGTTCAATTGTTCTGTCTGGCGTTCTGAAGTTTGGTGGATCCTCTCCGCGGTGGACATTCAGATAACAGGAGAGACGCAACCGAGCGAGATAGAATGAGAGAGAGATAGAAATGGAACATACACACACACACACACACACACACACGTATGTTCTCTTTCTTTCCCACGTTCAAATCGTTATGAGTCGTATAGGTATAAACTACCATTTCGATCAGACGTGATGGCGATATACCGGACGATATTGGGAGAGGATAGCTCGAGAGAGTATCGATATGGAATACACCTCCATCCTCTCTGCCACGTTCTCTCCCTCTCCAGCTCTTCCTCTTCCCCTCCGCCGCGATCGCAATTCGCCGCTCTTCCTTTTACCACTTTGGAACTCGCGGGACGCGCCGGGGAGAGGGGGTCAACGATCCCGACGGGGATTTTCAGGGATCTGCCGACTGAAACCACCGACGGGACTCGTCACGACTCAATTCCAATCGCTGGGGCGATAGAAAAAAAAGTAAAAAGAACACGCGGAGAGGAGAAAGGGAGGGGGAGTAACACTTCGCACGGGAATTCGAACATGCGCCACGCACTCTCCGGATTCGTATTTCGAGTCGAAATTTTCAACTTCTGGAACATATTCATTCGCGAAGCGTGCTATTCATGCTGGAAAATGCAGAAGTAGCTTTTGATGGCTGTCTTTCTCCTTTTCCTCCCTTCTTTCTCTCTCTCTCTCTATTTCTTTCTTAAATATTGTAGACTTGTGTGTTCCTTTGGAGATAAGCTGCATATATGTATTCCCAGAGATCTATGCATTTTAAGGCTCTTGAACTCTTATACTCCATAAATAATACTCTGCTGAAGCGCGACTGCGGCGTCACTGAAACATGACCGTTTCCGCGAAATAAATCAAGCCCGAGTCTTCATCCGTGCGAGCGCAAAGCGAACAGCGGCAGCAGCAGTAGCAACAGCTCATCGCTGCTCGCTCTATTTTGGAACCAATGTTCCGAAAAAAACGCAAAGAAATTTTTATCGCCCATTTTTTCTTTACAAAAAAAAACGTTCGTTTCCGCGAGCGGGTGGAATCCTTTTGACCTTTCGCGCGACAGAATTCAACGGAAAATGATTTTCGCGACGTCGTCGCGGGGCTGTGTAAAAATAATTGAGTCGGCGAGAGTGCACATGTACTCCCTTTCGTGTCGTTATAAAATGTTTTAACTACCTTCGGCGAGCTCCGCGAAAATTGCGCACGATGCCTGGCGCTCCGCGCGCAATTTGTTTGCGAAGTGGTGTCGAAAAAAACACACCCCACGGCCGGCTTCTGCATTGAAGTTTTTAAAGCGGAAACCAAATTTAATTGCGAACAAAAATGTTTTGGTTATCTCGTATTGCATATGATATTATTATCTTTATTTTTCTGATTATATGTGTTTACGTATTTATTCGGTTGTGTAGTAAATAATATGGCAAAAATGTCTCTTGAAAAGTTTTGCAGAATAAAACGGCGTGTCACCGAAGCGGAAAATCAACGTGACGATTTATTTGTTAATGCATTTTACCGTATCTGAACATGTATGTATTTTTTTTTTTTTTTTTAAACATTAATTAACTTGGAAACGCGTGAAAAAAAATATTTTATATTTTTGTTTTGTATTATTATCTTATTGCAAAATTTCGCGTCGAAAATCGAATAATTCCTCTCTTTTCCTCTTTCCGTGTGATTGAACGTCCGCGTGCGAATCGATTTTGGCACGATCACATTGAAATGGAATATTGAATACTCGAAAAGTATATTTCGAGATGGTGTTCTCTCACATTCATTTCTGATATCTTCGTTCTTAAGAACGAAAGAGTAGTAGGGATCGATCGGCGTTTATCCAAGTAATCCTACGCGACGTTTATTCAATTTGATCGCAAGTACGTTCGGCGGCGGCGCCGCGACGTGTGCGTTACGTCGGGGACGATCCAATTAATAGTTCAATTAAATAAACCGATAATTGCCTGAAAATGGAATATAGCCGCTGAATATTGGATCTTCCGATTTCTCATATTCATTATTCTTCATCCTCGACACGCCAGTATTCGCTGAGATTGCAGAGGCGGTAGTCATACACACGGGCATGTGTAAAGCACATATGGGGACGTGTTTACATAGCCCGAGGTGTGCACACACACACACACACACATATAGCTTTTGCGCTATCTCATTAGACGTTATTAGAATTTTAGCATAATGAAATTGAAGTAACAAATTAAAATGAAAGTTAACTTAGTTAAGTTATTATTGTTCACAGAAAATTCTCTCAACGCGATTTATATTTCTCGCGCGGAACTCGACCCGGTACACAAGTGACGCTCTTAATGCGTATATCCTCGAATGGCCGTGCATCAAAACGCGGACGGAAGACGCTGCATAATGCGTGTATGTGTGTGTGTGTGTGTGTGTGTCGAGGTATTAATATTACGTGTATTAGTCATTGCAAACAGGGACCGTATCGTCTACGTTGGACGTGTGCACGCAAGCACGACACACGACAACGGGGAAACACGCGCGCGTGCACGCGATATGCATACACGTCGTAAGTACGTGTGATTACGTAAGCTTGAGTCACGACGCATTCTTGGCACGGTTCTTTAACTCACAAGATATTTACCATATACAAGCGGTTTCTTTCAAGTATGAGCGACATAAATCAAACTTCGAGAGGAAGAGAATTTCGGTTTCTTTATACAAAAAGACACACACTTTTGTGTATCCAGGCGGCTATATTTGTTCACGGCAAACGGAAAGAAAGAGAAAGAAAAATTATTTTTATCATTTTTCACCGAGAAATATACATGTATATACACTCGTGGAAAATCTGTGTGTGTGTGTGTGTACGCGCGCGCGATAGCGTTTATTATAATTTTTTTATTTTCCGACATTGATATTCCGGCGCGGTACGTGTTTTTCCCTGAAGAACACCCTCTTGTACGCTTGCGAGAAAAAAAAGCAGGACAAACTTCGCTTTCGCGTGCTATCGTACCTTACCAACCAGCGTTTTGTAAACGTTGGCTGAGCGCGACTTTAAACTTTTATCTCGCTGCACTTTTCCGGCCGCGTCGCGGCGTAAAAGGCGGGCTTCGAGGAAAGTGGTGTTCTCTCCCTCCTCCCTCTCTTTCTCTCTCTCTCTCTCTCTCTCGACAAGCAAAAAGTCGCTGTAAAAAAAGAGAGAAGTGCGGAAGAGAACGCAACGCGTTTACAAGATTACGTCGCGCTCTTATTGGAGAACGGGAGGGTAGGAGGGAAGCGGGACGGAGGGAAGAGGAAAAACTGTCCGGCCGTGGAAGTTAACATCTTCCGGAGTTAAACGAGTCACCGCGACCTCGCGAATTTATGCGATTCACTCTTGATAATCGTCTCGGGTGAATAATCCAAAATGAAGATACCCCGCTCTGGAAGCTTTAAATACGCGGAAGAACTCGGGAAGTTTCAATGTCGCTTAATTTTTAACGGCGATGTAAACATGGAAAAGATGCGTCTGTAGATAGATAAGCGGAAAAAGGCGATTGAATTCAAGCGCGCACGTTGTAAATATAAATTTCCTTTCTCGCGCGCTCACGGAAAACCTTCCCGACGATCTTTTGCACAAGTCATTCACAGAGATGCCGCTTATGTACTTTACTTCGGATGGCTCGACTGTCGCTGCGATCACATCAAAGAGAGGTTGATTGGACTCCCTCGTGCATTCGTGACTCTTGTTTACACACTTGACGCTAGATTCGTCGGAACCTCTTTAATGTCCGATCGCGTGCGATCTCAAATGTAGTTAGGAAATCTCTCCTTCTTTGTCTCTCTCTCTCTCTCTCTCTCTCTCTCTCTCTTTCTCCCCTTTTAAACGTTCCAGTTTTCTTTCGCGATAAAATAAAAACAATTGACGACATGAGAATTTGCGCCTTATCTTTTCCGTGACAGAAAAAAATTCCTACTCTCTCAATGCCGTCTTAATCACCTTCTGAAACTAGTTCTGTACGGTTCGCCTCGCGAAACCAAGAGTCTCCCGCGCTGGTGTGTGTTGCGCGAAAAGGAAAAGCGCGGGAGGAAAAGAGAGAACGCCTCAAGAGGGAAAGAGAAGAGGGATCAAAGCGGTGCGCGCGCGGGGGAATCGGAGCGGGCGCGCTCTTGCCTCTTCAGTCACGTGTTCGCCCACACTCATTCATTTGTTCGGGCGCAGGGATGCTCAACCTCCGCGCCGGGATCTCCGACGACCACCCACCTCGTGGTTGCGTTTCGCCTTCGCGCGCGTATATGGGTCACCATCTCGGCATTGTGCATATACGCGCGCGCTCAAATGCAGCGGCCGGCAGCGATTCTCAAAGTCCGGCACCGGTGGCCGCATTATCTCGTTATTCGTCTGCAGAAATGCATGCATTATGTAATTGCGCGCGTATTAAACCTTCCGACGACCTCCGCGCAAGTGCTCGGAACGCGGTGTTTCATTGACTTGAGCAATCGTTTTGTTTTATTTTAAATTTCCATCGATTCTGATGTTCTACGCTCTCTTTGGAGTGTGTTTGATAACAATATTGTGTAACAGTAGAGAAAATACGAGACGTGACAAAGACTGTTTATAAAACTGTTCAATATTTTTTGTTATTAAACAGAGTTTTCTTTCTCTCGCGATAGAGAAAAGATATAAATAAAAGAGTTATATGCAAAAGTAGTCCGACTATATTATGAAACACATGTCGCGCGGATGAATCGAATGAGTCAGCTCATCAGGCATAAACAATGACAGACTAAAGATCAAATTGCCGCGTAGTATGAAAGCGCGGAATGATATTCAAGGCGATTTCAACATTTGTAGCGGCTAAGAATTATGACGAATAAGTGAAATTATGAATTCTATAATAACATACTGTGTTCTTTCTTCATCGCGTGAATTAACGTACATTCTCTTCTTTCTGTTGCAGGTGAGTGGTCGATTCTTCGTAATTTAACGCGAAGCGTCACTAAAGCGACGTAAATTCGGTGAGTTTTTTCCCCTCGATCTTGTTGCGCGAGTTTAAACAAATTGTTGTTACATATATATGAATATATAAAACATATATAAGAGAAAGGGAGAAGTGTGTACTAAGAATAGGATACTCTTCACGGGTCTTTAACCTCTGCACGTGCGCACAGAGAAGATACCGGCGGCTAGTGCCCGTAGATTTCCGACGGCGATTGCCGCTGCTCTTAAGCCACTATCGCGGACTGGAACTCGTGTAATCCGAGACGACTCATAATCAAAGTTAAATGGGGCAAAAATCGTTCCGCGGGAAACACGATAAAGGCGCCGTGATTCGCGATTCCCGCCGGTATATATACCTACACTTGTTTTGCCGTGCGAGAGGGCGAGATTTCGACGACGCCGACAAGAGGAGAGATCTTCACCGGACGGTGAAGCGGAGGGATAAAGATATAAAGAGAAAGAGAAAATAAGAGCGCGCGGAAGAGATGGGGAGAAAGATATCTCTTCTTCTTCTTCTTCTTCTTTTCTTCTTCTTATTCTTCTTGGAAGAGCAGCACAGAGAAAGATTCCTTTAGAGACTCTTAATCGGAGAAGAATTCCGTTGTTCTTTCCGAATCGCCTTTGACTCGCGATTCGACAAGTTTTCTCTAATCGATGAATTTCCAATTTATCGGTATCGGAAATCCCGTGACGATAATACGTCGTACGTATCATTATTGCAACAGCCATTTGCGCGCGAGCGAAAATACACTTCAGAACCGAGTCCTCTCGAAAGTCGTTTCTATGGGGAATTTCACGCGTTACAGTCTTCGAGAGTTTGTCAGAAATTCAGGAGAAAGTTGACAAGTTATTACGTGTCGCGCTTTGTGGCGGAAGTTTATCTGATCTTTGCGTGTGGGCAACACATGTCTCGTATATAATTCCGTAAATAAATGTGAAAAAACAATTTTAGCGTTTCAGTGACCAAAAAAAAAAAAACAAACAAAAAACAAACAAAAAAATCTGCGGCGGCTTTGTAAAATTTGTAATTTTAACGTGTCCCCGAGCCGACGTCTCGTAACAAAACGCAAATCCGCATGTATTTTGAATTTCGCGTCGGCATTGTGAGAACGCGATATTTTAATGTCTCATCTTGGACGGGAAACACGATGCTCACACCGCAAACTTAAAAATCACGCTCGAAATCATTTTGACGAGCGCCTGTATCACGAAACTGTTTTACGAGCGGTCGGATTTCACACACACAGAACGCGTAGTTTTCGTTCGAATGCGAAAAACACACAATTCACGATTCCAACACAATTTCCGACGCGCCTCAGCTTCGCAGCAACATGCATGTTGCTCGCACGCGGGTTGCTGTGTATCAATGATTTGTAAAAATAGTAGCTGAACTAGATTTTTATTTGTTTAATTTTAAAACAAAAAACGTCGAGATATATATCGAAAAAAATTTAACGTCAGTTTCCGAAGTAACTATAAATAAACTTTATTGTTGAAATAAATTAATTTGCTCCTTACGCAATAAAAGATCAGCGTCTTCTGTCGATTCCGCGAGAATTTCTATTTCAAATTGCGTAAGGAATTCACTTGGTTTTATTTCAATTGTTGCGTTTGACACACAATTTAAATAAAACCAAAGAAGCTAATTATATATATATATATATGTATACGAATCATCTGAATGCAAGTAACGAATATAATAATTGTCTAAATGTGCGATATGAATCTGAATATGCTTTTGAATTTCAATACACGCCGCGCGTGTATATATATATATTGTTACGTACCTATTTTATGAAGATTAAAACCGATATAATTTACTGATATCTGATTTGGACGATAGCGCGCGCATGTGAAAAGTGATCTCCGATTATTCGAAACAATGGGGACGAGATACCGAATTGGCACACGAAAAATATTTTTCCGTATCTACAACGCACAAGGGGCGGGAGAGGGAAGGAGATTGGGAACTTACTGAGATCGTACAAATTTTCGATCTTTGTTTCGCGGCAATACAACGCACATACGTATTGTAGCTCTCATGTTCTACCGACGACGAGGGACGCGACGGTCACGCGCAAAGCGCATTACAGGGAGAACGACGGATGCGCCTACGTGCGCGCGTACGCCCATGAACGCGCGCGGCGGTTGCGTGCATATCTGATCACGCGGAACGGCAACGCGCATCCAAATGCGTTTTCGTCGGTCATTCTTGTGTTGCCCGCTTGAATTAACCGCTCGAAAACCGCGCACATTCTTCTCTCGCACGAGCTCCAAAAAAAAAAAAAAAATTAAAATTAAAAAAAACAAACATACGTAAACCTACTCTATCAGACAATCTTTCAAACTAAATATTTCGCGCAAAGTGATTATTGCGCGATATATAGAGAAATACGCTTTTGTGACATCGATTTCCGAACCGACATCGCTATTTCCGGTTACCTTTTCCGACAAAAACCGAAGATTCGCCGATAGATGCACACGTGGCTGCTTTTTTTTTCCTCGCAGAGCACAACTGGCGCGAAACAAAGACTTATCAGCAATCAACAAAGAGTTCGCTGCCCACACGCGCGCGCTGCGTTATTCTTCTCGGCTGGAAAACAAACGCGCGAAGCGCACACCGAGAACGCGGCTCGAATGCGCCGTGTTGACCTCGAGGGAAACGTGATGCACTCGGTAGCCATTATAGCGCGATGAACCGCAGAGCTCTGCTGCGGGGAATACCACTAAATAACTCGTTACAGCGGCGAATCAAAGAAGTGTACGCGGGTGTTTTCGCAACGATCATATTCTCGCGCTCGGTCTTGCGCGCGGTAACTCTTATCTTTCCTTCAGTGAATTAGTAAAAACGAAAAAAATTGCAGCGCAAGGGAAAGAGGTAGATATGAGAATCGCGCCTTTTGTTCGTTCGAAATCTCTTGTCGTGCGACAGTTCGCTTTTCGGAACTTGCATTATATCGTCATTCGATTGTTCTTTCTTCTCTTGTAATAAAAAAAATTCAAGTGAATAACTTTGTTTTGTTGTTTTAAACAAAACAAAGAAGCGAGACGCGTGCGCGCTTTTTGCTTTGAAAAGCATGCGTGTATATTAAATATATTAGGACGGCGTGCAATACGTTTTGTGAATAATTTTGAAATTTTTACAGGCCGTTTTAATACACAATTTTAATACATATTTAATTTTAGAAGAATTAAATATATTTTATTATATGAAATAATATACGCGTGGTTTTTGCATTCTTTGCGCATTTCCGCCAATGAAGAGAAGTTAATTTCATAATTCCATTTTGATTAAAATCACGAATTTTTGTGATGATGCGAATTACTCTTACTCAAAAATCTATCTCAACCTCCCTCAATTACGCGCGTATAACATTTTAAATATAACTGTATATGTTTTTTAGCATCTCTTTCTCTTTCTCTCTCTCACTCTCTCTTTCTCTTTGATTTAACCGAACGAAAATCATATAATCTCTAACAATATTTAGTACTTATTGATATTATCGATCTCACACATATATACTTGTGCACTTCAGTTGCGACATTGTCGTTTACGTTACCGCGCATTTGCCGCATTTATTCGGCGGGATTCGCGCGGCGGCATTTACGAATCAGAGCCTCGCAAAAGCAAATTCTCCGTAAATCAGCGTTTGCGTGGCTGATCGACCGCGCGTGCAAACGCATCGCGGTGCTCGCGTCGAAATTGTTTTCAGCGACAATAACATTCTCGATTATTTATTCACCGCTGGAAAATGAATCGGCGTAATCCGTCGAATTTTATCTTTCCGGACGAGCAACGAGATTAAATCGCTCTTTGCGCATTTTTGCCACCGCCATTCTCTATTGTTTAACATACTGACGACCGCACACGCCTATACACACATATATATACGTGATAATCGATAGCTGCTCTGTGTGATTAATATTCTGTCATTAATATTTATCCTTTGTTAAGAATTTATCCTTTGTTATAGAATTAATGTTGTCCCCAGCTGACAACCCAGTTTTGAGAGGGAGAAAAAAAAAATGCCGTTAAGTGATTGAGAAAATTATATTGTTTGTACAGTCACAACTATTATTAAGAATTTTTATATTGAACATTATTTGGTTTAATCAATCTATTAGTTTAATAACAATATAATAATTGCAATAACAGTGACAGTATATTAATTATTATCGCAATCTTGCATATACTTAATTTTGCAATATATCTCGAAAGAGACGTATGATTCGAGGCGAAGGCATTTTTTTCGGCAACGAAATTGAACGTTGCACAGAGAGAAAGAGAGAGTCCTATTGCGATTGACGTATGGCAATTATACACTGATACACGGTTCTTGCAATAATTTCCATTTTTGATCGGATAATCTATATTCGATAACCATGCGAGTACCAATCCGTTCCAGTATCGTAATGTTGATCGCTTTTCGCTCGAGGTGATCGATCCGACCAGATACTAACTCGTTTCTTGGAACCGTAAGCCGCAAATATGCTCGAGGAATTCTAGTGAAAAGAGGGAAAGAATATAGTGATTCGCGAGATATGTGCGAAGTTCTACAGAAAACTGAGAATATTGGCAAGAAAGGTGTTTTTTTTTTAAATATATCTTCTATCTCGTATTATTCTCTCGAATTATTATTTCATTCTTAACTCTAAATAAAAAATTCACGGAATTTTATTATCGGATTTCCAACTTTTTTACGCACCCTATTTACTTTTAGTACCCTCGGAGTTAATTCTTATCGACGAGCTAACCGAGAGCTCTCTTTCTCTCTCTCTCTCTCTCTCTCTCTCTCTCTCTCTCCTTCTTTCATCGCAGCTCATAGGAAAGCGGCGCGATGAAAATTCAGTCCGCGTTGCATAGGAAGAGATTGGCACGGGAGGGAAAGGAAACACACTACTACCCCGTCGTTATCCCCCTCCGCGGCGTCATTTACGACGTTTAAAAACTCGTTAAAAACTTGGCCGATGCGAGCATAGATCCGTCGGCGTTTAAGGCAGCGTGCCCTTCCCAACTCACCTCTTCCCTCTGCGCTCGCTCTTTCTCTTTCTCTCTCTCTCCCCTTCCGCATTGAATTATGAAAGTTTGATAAGGCGATAAATAATTATCCGCGAGCCCATCGTGAGCTCCGACGTAACTTTTGAGTTACTCCAACAGTTTCGTGCCGCCACCCCCTTTCCCTTCTGCCGCTCTTCTGCTCTCTTCCCTTTTACACTCATATCCTTACATATCCTATCCTACTTTTTTCCTCATTTACTCTCCCTTTCCTCTTCTCTTTTTTTTTCTCTTTCGTGCAGTACTTTGCTCGCTCTCCTTTTCTTCTGTTATTTCGTCCGCTTCTTTTTGCCTCGCGATCTCATCGTCAAACTTTCATCGTCAAACTCTCCCACACGGCTGTTCCCACTTGATCGTACGGAATCGGCAGAGGAGGAGAGAAAGAGAGAGGAGGGCACACAGTGGAACACTCCGTTGCACTCCGACATTCCGCATTGACGTCGACGATATTCGCTGTCGTATCCACACCGCTCCTTTCGGAGCTTTACGGGCTGCAGTGCTGTCGAGCTTCGTGACTGGGGGCCGAACTCAAGCGTGTAGATTTTCGGTTCCCAGCGGAGAGGAACGATCAGGGGGCCTTATCTGGCCTCGGGCTGCAATCGTCTCGCTCAATGCAACTTACGTACCTTCGGTTCCGTACGTTCCGGATTTTTCGAAAATCAATTTGAACGGTGTCAAAATATTTTTCTCCTAAAGATCCGTAAATGTTTTCGATAACGTGTTAAAAGCATATTTTTATCTTATTTTACTTGAGATTCCGTCGTTAATAATTTATGTAAAAATATTAAATTGATGGTTTATCAAAGCGCAAATTTCAACGTTGGCTTTTCCGCCGCTTGAATGAACACCGACGGGGAACAATGACGTCTCGTATCTTAGAATAACGATCTTCCAGGATCTGTCGGGACACCACAGGGGAAACCCGGCCGTGAGAAGGGAGTAGAGAGTATAAATCGTTGCATCGGTAATGGCGGCCATTGTGAGTAGATGCGAGTCGTCGTCCTTGTGCCGTTCCTCGTCCTATCGTTCGCCATTCGACGCGTATTTCGGGGTCCGCGCGCTATCGGACGGCGCAGAGTGGTAGTAGGTAACTCCCGGATTATGCAGAGCTATGCGGAGGAAAGGGATGTTGAGGGAGTATGAGGAGAACCGGATCTCTTCCCGTATGCACATGCACTTGTGCATGTGCATGCACAGCGAGGAGACACGCGCGAGAGAGGAGCGGAGTGACGACGAAAGCTCGATTTTGAAAGATCTGAGGAAGAGAGAGAGAGAAAGAGAGAGAGAGATGAATAAATTTACTTTATCCCCACGGGGGATGTGTGAAAAACAACCGGGTTTTTTATTAAGTTCGCGGCGATTCCTCGAGTTCATGCGTACGTACGCGCGCGAGAAAAAAAAAATCACAAACTTCACAGCCGCTTTGTTACTCGTAAATAAAATATCAAAACCTGCCAACTTTTACACGGCGTAATTTCGATGTTCTTATTCCGCGTCACCGCGAAAGAGAGAGAAAAAGAACGCGCGATAAAAGTTTATTCACATAAATTGCAGTTGAACTCGTGCCACTCGTCGCGGCGAAGAGATCCCGAACCGTACAGCGGATTCTGGAGTTGTTGCGAAGCGAGGTGGACGCGAGGGACAATTTATATGCTAATTTATATGCGCTTAATAACGATGTCCGAGACGATGCTTACCGACACGCCCTGCGGGCGGTGCCTGGCGATTAAATCGATGCGAACGGTACGGCCGATCCAGTTGTGATTGCCCCAATTATTTACGCGTTCTTGCACATTTTGAGGTGAAGATTTTCGCAATCAACACACCGCACGCACCGCGGAAGACGCTCGGCAAAGTTGCGCAAAGTTTCGCTCGACGTCGAAACTCCGACTGCGCGCGAACGCGCGCGGTAACGACCATTAAGACAGAACTAACGAGATATAAACGTTCATAAACACACTTTTGCTCTTCCGCCTCTTTTGTGTGCAGGAACAAAAAAAGGACGTAATAATATTTCTCTATTCGCAACAGTGTGAAATGGATGTTTGAATAATTTCGTTCTTCTCTCTTTTTTTTTTTTTTTTTTTTTTTTTTCTTTTTTTGTTTTTTTTTTTTTTGAAAATGATACTTGTAATTAATCAAAATTTTTATACATGTGTGTGTATATATATATATATATATATATATTTATTATATACACAATCAGAAGAAATAAAGTAGATGTAGCTTCAGAAGTTCAAAAATAACTTAGAAATAAAGGTCAGTGGAAGATAATAACATAACTGATAGTACAACATTGAAAGTTCTTTGTATTGTTACCACAAAACTATGTTATTTCCCATTGGATTTTACTTTTTGACAAATCATTTGGACTTATATGAGTTTTATTTTAAACATCATTCTTATTCACTAAGTTTGTAGAAAATAAATTTATTATTTGAGAATAACTTTGACAATTAATTAATTTTTTAAAATGTCTTAAATAATACCAATTAATTATTTTTTAAGATGTCTTAAGCAATGATGATTTTAAACAAAACACATGATATAATTTTTTGTTTTGTAGAATAGATATTAATATTACAAACATGTCTGATCACTTTGGACCAATTACTCTGAAATGGGATCCCAAAAACTTAGAGATAAGAACCATGTCAGTAGAGAAGACATTGGAGCCATTGGTGCTCCAAGTCACTACATTAGTAAACACAAAAGGTCCAAGCAAAAAGAAGAAAGGAAAGTCAAAGAGAGCTAGCGCGCTTGTTGGAACTGTAGAAAAAGCAACTGCCAATTTTATTGAAAAAGGTGAAAAGATCGCTTATGAAAATCCAGATATAACAGCAGAAATGTTAAGTGCTGTAGAAGAAGTGAGAAAGACAGGTGCAGCCATGAGTATTGCTGCTAGGTACTATCTCTTTTATTTGTACGATACAGTTTTGCAAAATGTTATGTTCTATCATACCACTTTATATGTTCAATATGTAAATTGTTTATATAGAGAATTCTCTGAAGATCCGTGTTCATCGTTGAAACGCGGCAACATGGTGCGTGCCGCACGAAATTTATTATCAGCGGTGACGCGTCTGCTCATACTGGCAGACATGGTGGACGTTCATTTGCTCTTGAAATCATTGTACGTCGTCGAAGACGATCTGAAGAAGTTGAAAAATGCCTCATCGCAAGGCGAATTGATTCAGAATATCAAAGAGTTCGGCAGGAATGCTGCAGAATTGATTCAACAGGCGGCCAAACGCCAGCAAGAACTGAAGGATCCGCAGCTAAGAGACGACTTGGCGGCAGCTCGGGCGGTTTTGAAAAAGCATTCCACTATGTTGCTTACTGCGTCCAAGGTGTTCGTGCAGCATCCCGACTTGGCGGCGGCCAAGGCAAATCGGGATTACGTGCTGAAGCAAGTCTGCGAGGCTGTCAACACAATAAACGATGTTGCTCAAGGAAAAACGCCGCCCGACAGTCAACACCCTTACGACGGTCCGGGTGAACTAGCCGCCGCGTTGGACGACTTCGATGAGAGAATGGTCATGTCTCCGCTCGCGTACAATGAGGTTCGTACACGGCCGAGTCTCGAGGAACGATTGGAGAGCATTATAAGCGGGGCCGCTCTGATGGCGGACTCGTCGTGTACTCGAGACGAGCGCAGAGAACGCATTGTCGCCGAGTGCAACGCCGTTAGACAAGCGCTTCAAGATCTTCTGAGCGAATACATGAACAATGTAAGTAGAGAGAGTCTATCTATTATACATTTTACTTGTTAATTATGTACATTGTGTTAAATTGTACCCAAAAATTTATATCATTTCTACACACGATCTATTCTTTTTTGTAAACGTATGAAAACAAATGTATATTCTATTGATTTGTTTTTGTTGGTGATGGCCAGTTACAGCGCGCTCGGGGTGGGAAACGGGTAAATATGCGAAGGATATAATCCAACATTTTTTGTTTGTACTTTGATTGCATATTTATTTAAGTATTCTCTGCGGGTTTCTACACACATTTTGTTAGATCTCTCACATTCTATCGCGTTGCATACTTTTTGTTCAGTTAACCAGCACTAATCGTTAGATCGTTTTTTATTAGCTGTGTGCTCGCAATTTGTTTACTTGGTTGTCTAATTTTTCACACGTTTATATGAACATTAAGCGACTAATATCACTTGGTAGTTATGTAAAATAACAAAAACGTCTGAGTACAAATTATAAAATGCTGAACAAAACAATAGATTAGCTAGAGGAGCGTAGAGAATATTAGAAAGAATGTACTGTAAATACATGGGAGATTTACTTGTAAATAATGCTTGCTGCAAATACATCGCTAAAATATCACAGTGTAAGTAATATATTCTGGGAAACATTTTTATTAACATATGTATGTATATGTGTGTACATATACACATATATTTACGCTAATTATTCATACATGTTACTTTTGTTTGTTATAATACATTTCTATTTATTTTTGCGATCGACAAATCGAGTTTAAACTAACATACTAACGATATGAAATGTCGAGCAGTTCTTCGCAGCTGTAAAAATTGAAAGTATACATAAAAGTCTCGACAAATCTCTTCCCGCATAATCAATCTTGTAATAAACACATTTTAACAGATGGGAGTTAAGGAACAATCTGAAGGCCTGGAGAGAGCAATAGATCACATGTGCAGAAAGACCCGTGATCTTCGCCGACAGCTGCGCAAAGCCGTGGTAGATCACGTGTCAGACAGTTTTCTGGAAACAAACGCGCCGTTACAGGCTCTGTACGAAGCGGCGGAGAAAGGTTGGGTCAAGGAAGTAGAAGAGTACGCGCTCATCTTCACGGAACACGCGAACAAACTGGTTGAGGCGAGTTTATTTTTATAGGATTTCTTGAAGGGAAAATATCGTCTTTTCGAGATATTTTGTTATCTCACAAGATTTGTTTCGATATAAGTATATTTTTCTTTATATAATAACAAATAGAATTGTTCATTGCCTTCGAATAGGTCGCTAATTTAGTATGCAGCATGTCCAACAACGAAGACGGGGTGAAGATGGTCCGTTATGCCGCGGCACAAATCGAGAATCTCTGCCCGCAGGTGATCAACGCTGCCCGTGTCTGGGCGGCGCGTAACACAGACGTCGCGAAAGAAAACATGAAAGTGTTTCGCCAGGCGTGGGAGAATCAGATGCGCGTTCTGACAGAGGCCGTAGACGATATTACGACGATAGATGATTTTCTCGCTGTTTCCGAGAATCATATTCTGGACGACGTTAACAAGTGCGTATTGGCGTTACAAGTGAGACCCGGTGACGCCGACACTCTGGACAGACATGCAGGCGCGATACTCGGCCGTTCGGCCAGAGTGTGCAACGTAGTGCAGGCCGAGATGGACAACTACGAGCCGTGCATCTACACCAAACGAGTTCTCGAAGCGGTGAAGGTTCTCAGAAAGCAAGTAATGCCTAACTTTGAACAACGAGTAGAGGAAGCTGTAAACGCTCTACGCAGCAATCCAGCGCAGGAAGTGGACGAGAACGATTTCATTGACGCGTCTAGGCTTGTTTACGACGGAGTTCGTGAAATTAGGCGAGCTGTGCTCATGAACAGGGTATGAAAGAAGTTTTCGGATTTTACAAATTTCTCGCAACTATTCTCTTCTCATCGTGTTTTCAATTCATTGGTTTCTCTTTTTTTATTTTAGGCGGACGAAGATTTAGATCCCGAAGACGTAGAATTGGATGAACATTATACATTGGAGACGCGCAGTAAGTCCAGTGCTCAGACAGGTGAGCACGGCGTGGATGAATATCCGGAAATTAGTGGCATTACAACCGCTCGTGAGGCGATGAGAAAGATGCCGGAGGAGGACAAGCAGAAAATTCTGCAGCAAGTTGAATATTTCAAGAGCGAGAAGCTCAAGTTCGATAAGGAAGTGGCAAAATGGGACGACGCCGGTAATGATATCATCGTTCTGGCCAAGTACATGTGCATGATCATGATGGAGATGACGGACTTCACTCGCGGCCGAGGTCCTCTTAAGACAACGATGGACGTGATAAACGCTGCGAAGAAAATCTCGGAAGCCGGCACGAAGCTGGACAAATTGACCAGGCAGATTGCCGATCAGTGTCCGGAAAGCTCCACGAAGAAAGATCTGCTGGCGTATTTGCAACGCATAGCGCTTTATTGTCACCAGATGAACATCACGAGTAAGGTGAAAGCAGACGTGCAGAATATCAGTGGTGAGCTGATTGTCTCCGGCCTAGACAGTGCAACCTCTCTCATACAGGCTGCCAAAAACTTAATGAACGCCGTCGTGCTTACCGTGAAGGCTTCCTACGTCGCATCAACTAAGTATCCACGACAATCCACGGTAACGGTAAGTTATTTTATTATTTTATTTAGCTATTTACAGTAATTAGGTGCTGCTCATTAACAACATTTCATAACGTTCTTCGCTAACGCTCATTAATATTTGTGGATTTTTAGTATGTAAGTATATGCCACTTTAATCACCCATCATGAATATAAAAAAAAAATTTATTAATTACAATGTCAAACGTAAATTCTATATTTCCCGAGCACGACACAATGCACTAGGTCATGAAAAAAATGTATATTTATGTTAATACAATGTTTACTAATACAATGTTTATCATTTGTTTCGATTAGTCTCCTATCGTCATATGGAAGATGAAGGCTCCGGAGAAGAAACCGTTGGTACGTCCCGAAAGGCCAGAAGAAGTGAGGGCGAAAGTACGTAAAGGTTCGCAAAAGAAGGTGCAGAATCCTATACACGCGCTCTCGGAATTTCAGAGTCCCACCGAGAGCGTATAAGCTCTCCCGAACGTTTGCGTATAAGTACACAAATAAAAACACACAGTAGATAATATATATTAATTACATGGCATCACCTTTCGAGCATTGCAAAACCAAGATATTGTTTTATTTTTGACGCAGTTTAAAAAGCAAATCATTAGAATAATTCTGTTGGTTATACAAACGTGTTACGTGTGATACACACTATATATTTTATATATGTATATGTATATAAAATATATATATACGTAACATATTATTAGTTCTCTCTTAAGGTCCGACTTAAGATCGTACACAGACTCTTATCGGAACAGAGAGGAATGCGATTTCTTAGTTTACATTTTTACATCTTTTGATCGAATTATTATTTTGAAGAATCATGTTAAACTTGGGATATCCGTATTTGTCCGTCACTTATGCCGGACCTTATCCGAGTACACAATAGTAAAATTAAAAAAAAACGCATAATCTTAACGAATAACCAATGGAACTTTTTTTTAGAAAAAAAGAAAATTTTCAATAATATGAATTAAGATATTTGTCGCGTAGAATCTATTATTTACTCTTCCAATTTAAACTATGTATGAAGCGAAAGACTTTGTAAGCGTCCGTCATATCCGAAGTTGCATTTAAGCATTTTTTAATGCTGTTTTTTAAAGTGATCTTTGTATCGAGATTAAAGTCATTTTACTATTTTTGTTTGAACAAAATAAGAAAATTGTACGGACTTTTTGAGCATAATATAACGGCTTTTGAACAGTATCGTTGCGCGATAAATACTTTAAAAAAAGCTAACAGAATCGTATATACATATATTTATACATATATATATCTTCAATATTCAAAGGGCCCAAATAGAACAATGATTTTCAAATTAATTTGTTTAGTGAATTTAAAAGATTGTACAATTATCTCTCGTATATACAAGTTTTTGTTTCATGTTCGACACTTATAGATCAAGATACGCGTTAGCGTTTTACATCAAGTTTAATTTTCAATTCATTTAATTATCAATTGCAGTATTTTATAAGGAATAATAACAGTGATAAGACAACAAAAGTGATATTTATCCGTGTAACAATTTGCAAAAACTTTTCCAATATGTTTTCCATAATTTATTCTTCAGAAGCAAAATATTCTTTATTATCAATTTGTATTTTTTTTTTTTGACATGTATTTTTTTATATTACTATACGTATAACAGTTATTTTTAGTGTCTGTAATAATATTTTTGAAACGCGCAATATCTCACAAAACGTTGAACTTGTATCTTTTTACCGTGTGAAAAAACTTTCAGAAGCTCAATCACTTCCTGTTGATCAAGCTCATATAAGATCGATAAATAAGATCTAATAATGAATTGACTCAGTATTGTACCGAAATCAAGAGAGACTGCAGGCTTAAGTATTTATATTAACTTGTATATAATTATATAAATATAATTACGAACTTTTTCTTTTATGAACAAATATTATTCTTTCTGATATATTTGTATGATGAACAACTGAGTGAAAAGAAGTATGCGAGAGGAAGACACAGATTTCACTTTTCGTTTTGTGTCGATACTGCAACAATGAAAAAAACAAACACTAAACTCTCGTGTCCAATAATTTTACTACTTTTAATAATTAAATATCTCAAGAGGGTATTTATATCGATAGTATACATTAAATATAATGTATTACTTTAACATTATAAAATACAATAGTAAGTTCGAGTGAAAGGCCAAAAGATTAAAAAAAAATAATAATAATAATAAATAGAACAATACATGTAGCGCTCTGTACGTGTTGCGCATAATTCTATACATATATATATATATATGAATAAGATACATCAAACTATTAATGATGTTAATGGTCTCAAAGTTGTTTCTTATCATCTATAATCATATAATTATATAAAAAAGAATATAAGTAAAAGAATTTCTACACAAAGTTTCCTATATAAATTCTCGACTGAGTTTTTTTTATATGTAATAATAATTAAATATAAAAAAAAGTTCATTTCCTTGTAACTAATATATTTCACAATCCCTCTTATATTTGTAGAAAAACAATGCACTGATATGTACGAGATTTATTAAAAATTGCAATTTAACTATTGAAATTATATTTTATTGCCTGCCAAATATGTATTTAGAAACTTGAATTTAGTAGCTTGTTGTTTTACGTAAGATATCTGATTTTATTTTAAAACGTTCAGTTTAGACACACCCTGTATACTGTTATATACGTAGCACACATTCTTCATATAGAACCGAAGTACTGACTTATTACTGTGCATAAAGTAGATGCCAATGTACTAAACTACTAAGCGATCAATTTGAAATATTGCTTTTTTTTATATTATTATATTACAAATATTAATTATACTGAAATTACTTTTAAGATTAAGACATTGTAATCTCCTTCCTTCGATATATGCGGCCAAATACAAGGTGATGCTTTTCTCACATTGACTTCTTTCTTCTTCTTCTTCTCAGCATGTATTCTCATAAAACTGTTGACAGAGCATTTCTATTTCTATATTATAATTAATGTGGGATTAAAAAACTAAATTTCATCTACATTTTGATACATATACATATATGTTTATATATTTCAATTTAACGCTACATGTTAAATGCTACAGAACAAAATAAAGAGCGGACACAAAAAACCACAAATGCAAAAATTTAAGTGTACGTGTATGTATGTTGTGTGTCTGTGTATGTGTGTGTGTGTGTGTGTGTAACAAAAGGCATTATAAATTATTTTAATATATAAAAGTATTTGTTTTATCTATATGTAGTAAATTTAATATATCTATACGTATATATATTTGTGTATATGCATATACATGCACACATATACGCGCACTACTTTACAATACAAATTTGCATTGCACGAAGTTATATATATATATATATATTATAAATAATACAATAACGTAGAATAACGACTATACTATTCTTCCGGAAGAAAGTGTGAAAATTACATTTTTATGTCATTTTGTTTTTGTACTTTTTTTTTCCTTTGATCAACATAACGCTAAGGGAAGATAACAATTATTCTTCTATAAACACACAAAATAGTCGACTTTCTCGTAATGAGAATCTGAAACTACATTCGCACTCTTTTTCTCGAGAGTACTGCATAGATACGTATAGTATATAATCGCAACGAGATTTACGATAATTTATGTTTGTATGCTAATTGTTTTTTGTTTTTTTTGTTTATTTAATTTTTTTTTTTTTTTAATTATAGTACTGCCTCAGACATTGTACGAGAGGATTATACAGCTGCATGTTTCTTAAATCTAAAATAGCCTAATAATAATTCTTATTATTACACATCGTATATATATACATATATATGTATATATATATATGTATATATAGATAGACAGCAAATCATGCGCGTGAGTTTTTAAAATTACCAAAAGATTCGAGACGAGAGGAATCTAGATCTCAAAAATATTATGCGGCGTTCTCGTGCACATTGCAAATCTCAAATGATGTCTATTGTGATGTAATGTCTTATGTCACGTATAAATCGGATGACATCTCCATGACATCTGACAACAACGTTAAAGTAAAATCAAAATAAATTTGTACAATTTCAAAGTGATGAGATACATATGTTACAGTAAAATCAAGGAATTGCTCTTGCACATGTATCGATTCTCTTACTGTAACATGTACATATACGTGTATATATATATATATATATATGTATACATACACTTATGACATATACTTTTCACGATTGCCTATTTTAATATCTGTAGATAAATCATAGCATTTTTCTATTCAGCAAATAAACGACGAATGATCGAGAAGACTTAGCGAGACGAATCAGAATTAATATTCGTCAAAAGAGAAAGAGATTCGATTATTATTTTAGCAAGTAGGTTCAAAGGCAATGAAAAAAAAAAAGAAAAACAAGATTGTGTCTTATAAATTTGATAGATGTGTGATTAGCATATTATCAGAATATCTGTATATTTTGATATCGTGTATTTTATAAGATAGAACATTGATGATTTCCTATATTACACAGAATCTATAGAGTAGCCAGTTGTATAAAGTGATGATTAAAAGATGAATATGATCTAGTATACAGTTTGATATATTAAAGCTGATGTAAAAATCGATGAGGAAATCAGTCTCTGTTTAGACTTGGGTGTATTTTTTTTTGTTTTTTGTTTTTTTTTGTTTTTTTTGCTTGAAAATAATATCGCAAATTTATAATCCCCTTGTTCTCTACATTTTAGACACAACGCGTATTATTGTGGGAAACACGATTATTTCTAAAGTTGTGCATCGATAAAGTCGTGACTTTTTAATAGTCTGCTACCACTTAAGTCTGCGATCGAGTGTACACGAATAATTGCTATTTCATCTTTTAAAAAATAAAGGGTGATAAAAGTAGAATCAAGAAATTCTTGGTGGTGGAGTCCACAAAGAGACTATTGCCATATATCTTACACATTAGTAACATTCGATAAACTTAGTAACGCTGCTTTAAAAATCACAGTTTCTATGTCCGTGCTAAACCGGGTTGGGGCTAAAAACACAATGCGCATTTATCATGTACAAAAAATACACAGAACGCGAAACAAAAAAAAAACAAAATATATATAGATCTTCTTAAAAATTCGTATGCTTACTCATAATTAAAAAGAATGGCAGATATCACACCGTACGTAAGCACGCGCGAATGCGTTTTTATCACTATCATAATCTTGCAGATTGCAAAAAGTTTGATTTATGAATTTACAAATTATATATAATTCTATGTGTAAATGTGTGAGTTGAATAAATACGATCTGAACATTTATAGGGGTCTTTTATAAGACTAAAATAAGTAGAGTGATAAAAAATAAACTACGATAAAAAGTATTAAATATACAAATAAATATAATCCATTTTCTCGGATATTTATCCGGGATATCCATTTTTGTAAGTAGTGAATACATATATAAATATAACATGCTCTAACAAAAGTTTGTAAATCAACCTTTTTGCTATTCAAGTCGCCTTGAAGTACATTTACCGTCTTTTCTTTAATCCTATTTTCATGTTTAATCGAGAAGTTTACAATTCTAATATTCTACGTTCTAAAAATTTCGAAATATATATATTTTATCTCGCGCGAATTGATTTACAAAATAAGTAAGCAACGTCCTGATTCTCGGTGTCATTAAAGAATTGTAAAAAGAGTCCCTCACAGCCTGTAAGTAAGGACTTTTGCTTGAGATCTTTAAGTTTCTTGAATGAATGCTGAAGTAGAGGACTCGATATATAATAGCGATATTCTTTGCCATATCTTCCTTATCCGGAATTTTCGATAACAACACAAACATGATACATAAATAAACACACTCTTTTATATGAGTATTTCGATAAATACTTGGAATTTTACTTAATTTGTGATTCACTCTTGTCTGAAAAATATTCATAAAAAAAATCTGACATATCTCTTTGCGTCTCGCGCGATTCCTACACATGCTCTGCTAACAATTCTGTGAACATCTCTCATCGCATCTTTTTCTTTTTTTTTTTTTACTATAAGTATTAGAAAAGGAACTCTTAAGACAAGTATTCTTTGTGCAGACGGATATATCATGCTGTAAAATTTTTTGTAAAACATTTTACCATTGCGTGCGAGAATTTTTACATTTTGATATAAATGTAGATTGTATAAAGAGCAAGATTTTACGTATTTTTCGCGTATTTTTGAACAAGATCTTGAATTGAACGTACGCTTTTTCATTTCAAAAAATAAAATGTGGATTGTTTGTTTTGAAATGTGTACAAATTATATGCGAATTAAAACTGCCAAAAGCATTCTTCTCCGCAAGAATCCGTTTCTCAATGATGTTAAATAAGAAATACAAATTTGTAAATTTTTGTTAACAAGTGATTTGTACATAAATTTGTTCATTAATAATTCGGCAAAACATATACATATATATAATATATCCTACACAATATCACGTATGATATCTCTCGTCTATAAAAACTTCACTGTTATATTACTCGGGTTGCGTAAGTAGCATTACCTTTCGATGCCGTGAATAAGATACACACAAGTCGCGCTCATTCTTGTCTTTGTAGATACAGTCAGTCATCGAATTTGCAACACGACTGTCGATTCGAAATAGGACTCTACTTGTTACATGTAGCCCGGTTTAACATGACTTAAAAACGCAGAGAGGGACGATTATAAATACAGATAGGAGGTTTCTACGACGGTTCTGTATACGTGATCGTGGTTTCGGATGATGTACTTACAGGTACAATCGATGCTGACCCCGGTTGAAATGCCGGAACAAATTCAGCAGCGTCCGGATTTAGCGTGCTCTAAAAAATTTGCATTCACATGGAACATAGTGATTAACAATATCAAATAAAAAAATTTATTTTTCATTTCAAAAAAAATAAAAATAAATACTAGAACTACCTGTTTGGCAAGACTGTCGTCATGCATAATACTCAAACTGTTCAGTTGCTGGCAAAGCTCTGCTGCGTTGTTCTCAGTCATGCAAGCTGTAGCAACTGAAGAATCTATATTTCTCTGATGTTGTCGTTCCTCTTCTAACATTGCCTCCAAGCATTCTTCCATTAATGCTTCTTCTTCTAGTTGTTGAAGTACCTGAATAAAAATATCGGTAGAATTTGACAAGAAAATGTTGAATAAAATTATACATTTACATGTTTTTCACATCTGCATTTAAATGTACCTGTTTGTCAAATTCCTCTTCATTTTCCATCCACAGATATTCTGAGAAATCAGTCTCACCTGTTGCCTGCACTTCAGGTTCCGGATCATTGCTGTTGTCTACGTAAGAAGCAGTGATACCTGTTTCATGTCCGTAGTATCCGTTTCCGGATCCACCATTTGGAATCTTCATTTTCATAGCCCAAACTTTTGATCGATATACTGGCCAATTACCTGCAAATCCAACCCATTCGGCATTCTTATCAACTGTCACGTTATCTCAGAAACCGTTAAAATAAATAACGAATGAGCTTAACCGACTGGAAGGTTTAAATGTAAGTATCATATTCCTTCCCCCACTCCTACTTAGTAAATATCAGCCCATATGACTTTATCGACAGAATCGACGTTAAGAGAATAAAAACCGTCTGAACGTTTTTTTTTTAGACAATTTTCCGAAAAAAACCGTTTATTTTTCAGATTTTTTGGGATTTTTCTGCCGAAACTGACAAATTCGGGCCGGGCTCTGGGAGAATCCGATGCGGGGAAAAATATATAGCTACGCGCGATCTTCCGATTCGTTCGTACCGCCTCGAGCATACTGGAGCACACGTATTGTCGCTATTTACCCGAAAATTTGGCGGCTTGAACGACCGGAAAAAGAGACGCCGCGTTGTTCGCTTTCGTTAACGGCGTCCCGCGATAAGAGCAATTGTCACAGTCATTTGACCAGATGCGGTCGCAGAAACGACCATCTTTGCGTACGTCAACTCGGATTGCATTGGCCGCGCGAAATTGCTCGCGCGTCTCCGTTGTTTATCTCAACGTGTCGACTGGGATTTTATTTCGCTTGGGCTGTTCCAATCGAACCGGCAAGCGGTAGATCGCGGTTCTCGTCTCGCGCGCACAGCAACACTTATACGTACCTTATCTGCAACGAAAACGGCTCGATTCCCTCGTCGCGTTGTCGCCCGTGTGCGAAATATCGTACGATTTACGCAGTTCACGTAGTAACATGAAATACGTGTCTCTCGACGCGAATTAGCGATCGTACGGTGCTGCCACTGGCGTTGTTATTGCGCACGACGAGAGACAACGCTGGTGAAATTCCGAATTTTGCGAAGAGACTCCGAAGAAGTTCCGGTGTCGAAAGTAACGCGCGAATTGCGATCGCGCCTGCAAATTGTATTCAGAAAAAAAAATGGTAGAATTATTTTCTAATATCCAACATATAAATTTGTCATATATATAATATACATATATATATCTCTATAATATGGGTGTGTGCGCGTGTACTTGTGTGTATGCTCTGATCGCACACGTGCTTTTTTGACGATTATTTTTATTTACTTCGGAATATACACAACGTATTTAATGATGTAAAATTATTTTCTTCGATGTTATTAATTGAGAAATCAATATGTCAACGTAAATAATAACAGTGAATTATATATATATATATATATATATATATAATTGTAATCAATATGGCGGCCGCCTATTGACATGGCCCCATTTCTAGCAGTTCCTAGTCGGCGGCAGCGATACGTCTTCGGCTATCCGTTGGTGAATTATCGTGAGACTGTCTGTGGCGGAGCGGCTGCCACGATGAGCGTCGCTCGCCGGCGGCGTGTTATCTGTGTCCTCGAGGCGGTTCGAGGCTGCGCTCGATTCCTGCTGCCGTTCCATCGGTACTGAGCCGTCGCTCCTGGCATGACGAACATCATCACTCGGCCGAATACCTAGCGACTACATGAGTGCGATTACGAGGTAAGATAACAATAACGGGGGAGAAAGAGAGATGATCCGTCGGTGTGAACGCGACGATAAGAAGTTCTCGTTTCCCGTTTCCTCCCTTCGGCGCATATGACAGCTCTCCGCGCTTTATCGCCCGCTAATCGTGTTGACGCGTGGGTAAAATTCTCGCGTACTTACAACGTTGCGCGCGCGACGGAGGCGGATATTCGTCCGTCCGCGCGTCGCGAGATTTATATCTATCATCGTTGTTTGTTGTCGTCATAGTCATTGCTGCCGAGCGAAATGCCCGCTCCGCTTCTTTATTTATTCATTACGACTCGGTACGCGTGCCGCTCACGCGTTGCGTGCGGAGATACACATAGCTCGCGTTTTGTCGCCGACTGGGCTACCGCACCAGGTCAATCCGCAGTCAGATCTATATCAGTCTTTGTCTATATTTGTACCGCGGACTGAAGAGAACGGTCAACGCGCTATTGAATAAGAAGCAAAAAAAAAAAAAAAAACAAACCGGGGAAAATTTAATTAACGCAGACTCTATTGGCGGTGCGCAAACGGAATCGATTTTTCGCTCGAATGCACAACGCGGTTTGTTCCCGATGTAAACACGCGATAAAAACGTTTAACATGCGATACGGAATGCATCGGAATTTCGTTCGTAGATAGTGCGTTTGTTTTTCGTTAAATATGAGATAAATGTTTTTTTGTTTGCGTGCGCTTGCAAACAAAAAGATCGTTTGTACAAATGTTCTCGACCGATTCTTATTGCGTCTCGAGGTAACAACAATTAAATATCTCGAAACACTAACTATCGGATTACGTGGTGGAAGTTCATTTTCGTCGGCGAGGAGGGAATAAAACGATGACCAGGATTTGTTTTAACGGCGAGTTCCGTGTCACAGGTGAGACAAATCGCGTTCCAAATTGCAATCGATCGTTTCGTGTCGCGGTCGTGTCTTATCGCGGCTTCCGTTATCGAATAAACAATAAAAAAAAAAAGAAAAAAAAAAGAATACTTTGCTTTTTATTATTCAAGTGTTTTATTTAATTTCTAATTTCTTTCGCTGTTGCTCTCCTTATCGTGATTATGCAACCAACCAAAGGAAATTTAATGAATGCAGAGATTGAAACGTCGGTCCGTCGATGATGAAGTTATTATCTCTTATCATTAATTGCATATGTGCCGCGCGATTGTTGTTATAAGATTAATTGTTCTAAATGTTGTACGCCACGCGCTTTTGATAAAAGCTAAGTGCTAAATATGCATTACGTACATTTTTTTTTGTATGACTACAATAAGTCAATTGCAATAATTGCACTAATTTAGACGAATCTTGTGAATGCTTGCCAATTGTGCAAAAGTGTTTTTATCCAAATTGAAAATAAATAAATCTTACGAGCTGATGAATCACCGATAATAGAGTGAGTAGATAATAAATAAAATAAGCGTTGAGAAAATATTTCGATCATTGATTTTCGATCATCTCTTCAATCTTCAATAAACATAAAATTGCATAACAGCTTGTCAAAATGACAGCGAGTGTCAAGATACGTTATAGTGTCATATTAAAGTTGTGTCAGCTGCTAAATTGAAAAAACTTGTTTTTATAATAAGAAAGTTTATGATAATGCATATTGACATATTTATTACAAAAGTGTATATATAAATATTTTTCATTATATCATAGAAATATCTTATAGATATATTTTTATTACATCATAGATATATTTTATTGAAAAAGTGTTTACAATAAGACATTTTATGTAAAAAGGTACGATAAAAAAGAAATTACGAAACATTTAGTCCCGCTTTTTCATTACGAATCATTTTATCAATGTTGTTGTGCAAATGCACAATTATTATTTTCAATCCGTGTGTGTGTGTGTACAAATTTGTGTTTCAAATCTTTTTAAGTTCCTGCGCTTTATAGGAATAAGGATGTCGAAGCGGCTGAGTTTCTATGGTCTGGTAGGCCTGGCGTCCATCTGCATCTTCTTCCTAGCGTTTAATCAGCGCTACAGCAGCTACCTCGAGCATCGACTGCAGCCGATGATATCGGTCAGTAAAAATTCGGAGGTGGGGATTGCTCTAAATTGAGTCACGCCAAACACGCTCTTTCTGACGGTAAAGTCTAACTTTTGCACCTAACTCTCTTTTTTATATCCATCTCTTACACACTAATAACATACTCTCGCAACAGATTATTAAAAAAAAAAAGAAAAAAGAAAATTGACTATTTGCTTTCTCTCTCCTTTCCTTCCCATTTTTTATTTCTCGTCCCGTTTCTCTTTCACACACACACACACACATTGTCACAGGCTTGTAAATTACCATAATTACGACATGTTATGTATATATATATTTTTTATAATTCTAATTAAAAGAAAATTATCAAATTTCTCTGGGAAATGGATAAACGTCGCAATAACTGGGTTGTGTAATGTGAAATCAAAATTCTTTAAAAAAAAAAAAAAGGCTGTGATTTACTTTCTTTGTGATAAGTAGTTAACTGACAATGATGTACTTTCACTGCTTGCAAAGTACTCGAACGTAATGTAAGTTTTTTCCAAAAGTCTCATTGTAATTTTGTTGTAAAACATGTGTCAGACACACATGTGTATGTTAAATACTATTATATGATATCTATCTGAGTGAGCATGCTTCTGTAGACTAGCACTTTTTTTAGTAAGACACTTTCACTTTTTCAACAATTGACAAAACAATCTAATAAATTTCACGGTAATCCTATGGGTATTATTCTGCTATACTTGCACTCTTGCGCATTTTTTCAAAAAAAAAAAAAAAAAAAAAAAAAAAAAGACCACATCGGTGGCATTTTCGTGTTCACTATCGAAACGCGCACAATAAAAAAAAAAACGCTAAAACGGCAATGCTTTCTTCTTCAATATAGGATGTTGAGATAAGGCCACGGACCACGAAAATTCAAGAGTCAGTAACGGTAAGCCAGGTATGCGCACCGATCTAAATGCTATACTAGTTACTGTATTTATTTTTTGTTGTCATTAATCATTAGAATTCCTTATCGTAAATATTGACACTTTAGACACATAGCAATTTTTACACATGAAATGTGTAACTAGAGCTTTCTGTCTCTTCAGCGTCTGTTTTTCATTATCTTAAGTGGTATATTTAATTCTGTGAGATAATGTATGTTTGTAATTTTCGTTTAATTTATAATCTTTGTAGAACTTGTTTATATGCAAAAGTTTATTACTTGTTGTTACTGTTATTAACTAAAATATAATAAAATAATGTATGATAAAACATATTTCCTCTTTACCTCTTTTTATATCATAAAAAAGTAAAAAGTTTATTAAGCAGATTATTAAATTACTTGTGTTAATTTAATATAACATATATGTATGCGTGCGTGTGTGTGTGTGCGCGTATCTTCTCACTAACTTCTCTGCTTTTGGTAATGTTTGAAAATAATCTTTCGCTTTATTTGCTTGTGTAAATAAATATGGATGGAATTTATCATGTTTACTATATGTAGTTCCTACATATAATAAAAATGTTTAAATAAAGGTGACTAACAGTAAAATTGCATACGTATTACATGTATAAATCCGGTTTCATTAAATGTAACAAGAAATGATGTTACCTTTTATTTTGTGTAACTGAATCTAGAAAAAAAATCCAAACTATTTTCTATGTCCACTTATTTAAGATAAATGTGTCTATTTTGAGACTTGAAGCATCTTTTAATACGCATTTGTTTTTATGTAATACTGCTAGCAGTTACGTGCCACTTCTGCTTAGTGATCAAATTCTTTTTATCTTTTAGGCGTATTTTACAGGATCCACAGAAAATGGTACGATCATTGAAATTCAAGAGGTGGTCGATCAGCAAAGAAGAGCGATCAGAAGGGAGATGGAAAATTATGAATATCCAAATGGACGATACAGAATAAATGTCAGGCAAGTTTTTTTTTTGCGTGCGAAAAATGTCGTAACGTTCCCCCGTAAATTTGCAGGTGGTTGAAAAAATTGGGATAATAATCCAAATTGTTATTTCATTATCTGCAGCAAACTCGAAGATCTAGTGATGGAGATGGGTGGAAAGCCTATAAGAAGCGTAATTCTAACGAGTTGGAGAAGCGGCAGCACGTTTCTCGGGGACGTGATAAACGCGCATCCAGCGAATTTTTATCATTACGAGCCGTTGCTCGATTACGGAATTGTGCAGATTCGCGAACCGCCGCTCGCCGACGAGTCCTTGACGAGAATCGTCTCTCTGCTGAACTGTGAATACAAAGAACTTGGTAATTTTATATAATTTTTCTTTTTCGCTTGTGAAAGTAATATTCAGTGACTACTTACAATCTCAATTGCTGCAGACCGGTACCTGAATTATGGAAAGACGCATCCTTGGGTGTTCAATCACAACACGCATTTGTGGAAGCAGTGCCAAGCGCACAAACGTATCTGTTGGGATCCGCGTTTCGTTAACAAATTTTGTCGGCTATTTCCGTTTCAGTCGATGAAGCTCGTGCGACTGAGGTTGCGCGCGGCAAAGCAGCTCTTGGCCGACGAAGAGTAAGAAATAATGTGATAAACATTATTTCTTAAAGTATTAAAAAACTGTTTGAAAGATGTAACACGCATGTGTTTTTCTTTTTATTATAGACTAGGAGTGCGATTGGTTCTGCTCGTCCGCGATCCGAGAGGTATTTTGCAATCCAGAAAGCACAGGGAATGGTGTCCCGCCAAACCTGACTGTTCCGATCCGGGTCTAGTTTGCGCCGATATGGTGTCAGATTTTAGCGCGGCAGTGGAATTCTCAAAGGAATATCCGCACACTTTCAGGTAATTGTAATTGTATTTGATGTTTTTTGAAAAACTACATCTGTACGGCATTTATTTCCTCCATAAAAAATTTACTTCACTTTATGTGAAACCAGATTTTTATTCGAATTTATACTTGTGTTGGCTATAAATGATTAGTTTCTTACATATGTACGTACAGAGTGGTGCGCTACGAGGATCTGTCCGTGGATCCCTACAAACATGTGAAAGAACTTTACGATTTTTACGGATTGAACTTTCACGCAAATGTAAAGAGATTTCTGGATACGCATACGAAAAACGATGTGGGCGGCGTGTCGAGCACCTTCCGAAATTCTAAAGCTGCGCCGTTCCATTGGCGAGCCGACCTGGACTTCGAGGAGGTGCGCGAGATACAAGAGGCTTGTGCGACCGCTATGCAATTGTGGGGATATGTGATGGCCTTAAATTCCACTCATCAAAAAGACTTCGACCCCATCACGAATTATCAGCTCCATTTATGACAACCGGATAGGTGATATGCTCAATGTAGATATGTATAGAGCGTAAAACGCGACAGTCGACAATGTCGTAGTTCTTATAAATATTCAGCAAACAGGTGCTAGCGGTCACACTCAGGAAGATAATAAAAGAGAATAAATTATCGACTTAATCGAAAAAAAAAAAAAAACTAGAAAACGCTAAATTGTTCAACTATGCAAAACTATAGCGAAAGAGATTTTTTCAAAACGAAGAAGTAAATAAAAACGAGATTTGTCTACGATTCTGAATTATGCAACAATTTGAAGCGAAATATTAGAGAAAAAAAATTTAGGTTGCGTCTCTCTGAGAACTTGATGTGTGACGAAAATAACGTTTAACCGACGCAAACGTTGCAAGCGCATTGAAGTTATGGCTGAGCAACATTAGTCTTTCAAGATGATTTTGTACATCAAATGCATTACACTTATTAATAGTACTTTTAATTATCACGAATTAATGAGATTCGCATAGAGATTATCGCATAATAAAAATAATGTAATTTTTGCAGTTTCTTTTTTTTTTCATACAAAAACATTTTTTATATAAGATTAATAAATAAAATACACAATAACGATAATGAAAATCTCGAAATATTTTGAATGAACGACAAAAACTTTATATCACACAATCTGGCGGAACAATTTCCACCAGATGACGTTCAAATGTGATTCATAAAACGGTACGAGGTACGTTTGCATTATCAATTAACGCGCGTTTGACTGAGAAGTGAAATATTCAATGTAATTGTCTTTTACTCGTGTGTGGTCATTATTATATTTAAAAAAAACCAGTCACGCGGTGTATGTCAAGGATGTGGAAAGAATATATATGAGAGAGAGTTTTTTCACTCCATCGGCCTTCGGCACGGCCGACGGCGAATTATTAAAGGTACTCATAGACACTTGCTCACTCGCGCGTGTAATTTTTATAAATGTACGACGCAGTCGTGTAGCACTGCACACCTACCTTTAGATATACAAGATAGAAGTTTTATTACGAGCTGTTTGTTTGGCTGCGGTTTACACTAAGCTAAAAGAATATATTTTTTTTTTTTGAATCTTTACGCTGTTATGTCTTGGGATAACTTGACCGACTGGCTTGTATATTGTGTATTATAGTGCATAATTACGTTACATTATACATTAGTTACTTGGGACTGTGGTGTACTTCTCGAGTTCTTGTGTTATACACCAAGCGCTAGATTGCAGTTGGCAATCGATCAGGTTTCATCGCGGAAATTCTTCAAGTTCGCGCATTATGGACATTGACTATATTGTAATATGTGTTCTTTTATCGCGACACATTAGATTTTTGAAGATTGAATTGCATTAATTTCTATCATTTGTTGTCGCTCGCGTGTACATACAGTTCTGTACAGAGTAATTTGTACTCTCAAGCGTGAAATTAAGATGAGTGATGAAATTTTACAAATAAAAAATTCGCAATAATAACACACAAATGTTTGGTGACTCGTTGCTTGAGATCATCAACCGAAATTGGAGATCGTATCTTTGTGCAATTTCGCGCAAGTTGTCATGTTCTCACGGAATGAGTGATCTAGTCCAAGAGAAACGTGTATTATTCGCATTTTGTACCTTCGATGTAACGTAAAGGTTCCAATAAAAAAAGAAAAAAAACAAATCATGTTTCTATGAAGTATCTGCTGTTTTTTTATCGTTACATTCTTTGCAAGTTTTTCTTATATACATGTGACGACATTTCTATCTTTATAACATAATTCTTTTCACGTCGGAATTCATAAATCCGGAGTTTTGTACAAAATGATATTGCGCATAACAGAGAAATAAAAGACTCTGATTGGATGATTCTCTTACGCGTTATGCAAAAGTCTGTGCTCCCGATCTTATTTCCGCTGGAAATATAAAAGTATATGCCAATGACAAGCAATAATCGCAAAGCGCTTGCTAAGCGCTGAGTTCACCCATTATAAACTACCAATCGCATTGATTGGCAGAATTATTCGAACGCGTCGATTGGTACATTGTTTTTTCATCAGAATCGTAGGAACAAGCCTTAACAGAAATACACAATCTATTTAAATACCCAACCTCAAAACTTATCAGTTTTAACAAATAATTTTTTGTTTTGCACATAACGTACCAAAGAAATATTTTTTTATTGAGAAGTGACGACTGTCTATTTAATATTAATCTAAAAATGTTTCCGTCAAATTATCGCGATCAAGACACGATTTGGAAAAGTATCAAAGTGAATGACAAAGTACACATGATTTGTTTTGCAAAAGAGAACAAATTGTGGAAAGTTCTCTTGACAGATCTCGTAGAAATGTGGACGGAAGCTCTGACGGATAAAATTATGTTTCACAAGTGTGAGGTATATAATTAATAGTTGTCTTCACATGCGTATGTGAGAACACTAAACTTTATTGTGTACATAAAAAAAAAAAAAAAAAAAAAAAAAAATGTGCCTATTATTACAAAAAAATATATGCTGTATTATCAATTTATAGACTCTAAATCCTCTCTTAAATCTTCAAACTTTGGATTGGAAGAAACTGCTAATGGATATGTTGAACAACATTCCTGAATACATAACTACATGTAGCTTAACAGATGCTGCGTATCGAATAGAGCTACTGTACATTATAGAACTGCAAAAAGATTCCGCAAAATTAAAGTTTGCATTAGATCTTCTCAAGGGAACACCGCAGCAATTTTGGGAAGCTGTAACTATGCCTCTCTGCTTGTCATCAATGGAATTAAATCAACGATATGAGATTTTGTTGGATTTGATAAAGCAAAAGGATGAAGAAATTGCAGAATACAAAGCTGAAGGAGCTGAGTTGATCAGAAGTAAGCACTTCTTGTTGCTGCGCAATATTGCTTTTTTGTAAGATTGAATATTACAGATAACTATCATTTGTATTCTATAGAGCATATTGCTACAAAGCCATTCAGTGAACAATTATTTTATGCTAAGGCTGCTGCACCAGTTGATTTTATAAAAGCCTTTCAATCTGTACTTGGATTTTACAATACGATGAGCTTGCTGAAGCAAGAAAAATCAGAGTCCGAAATATCTTTGAACAGTGCAGTGAACAGTGCACATGATAATAGGTACATTATATTTATATGTATATGGAAGTATTAAAATGTGTATAAATATTGCATATATGTATATGTGCAAAACATTGTATCATCAGTGCTAAACATATAACATATGTATACGCATTATATATATCTCGAATGTCGAAAAGAAATGCGAGACAGATTTATCTACCAGCAAAACATCGATTCTGAAATTGAACAGCATTTCTCATATGATACAGAAAAATAACAAGACCAGAAAAACCTTCAGCGATTATATATTATAGCAAAATATTTTTTCTGTTATACATATATTTGCAATATTTTTTATATAATATTATTTATATATTGTAAGACATTTGTTGAATTTAAATCAAAGAACATTTGCTTATTTGGCAGTTTTGCCCTGTACAGTTAGTAAGAGCCATCATGATATGAACAACTATTTTTCACGTGAATAGAGCATGCGAGCCGGTACCGATCTATCGTGTTATTCCTAGCAAGAGCAAAGAGTCGAACAGCAAGTTCAAACAAGTAAATCAGCGCGAAGTTAAAGAAATTCGGTTTGAAATGTAGAATAAACTAACTGAATATGCAGGTCATATAAAATTAATTTACGTAGTCGCATATGTAATATTTTAAGCATTTAATTGCAGAAATTGTACTGAAGATAAAAACTAGTAAATAAAAAAAAGGAAGTAGACAAAAAAAAAGTCACCGGGCTCGTCCGGGATTTGAACCCGGGACCTCTCGCACCCTAAGCGAGAATCATACCCCTAGACCAACGAGCCGCACTGCGTATTGGCTCGCATATAACAGATGTTAAGGTATGGTGACATTATACTTTCGACGTACATGCATTCATACATGCATAAAGCGTTATCTGTATTATTTACGGTCCGATAATGTCTTGCGTGGCATTTGTGCAAGATGGCGGGTTACGATCAACAAGATTTTAATAGGAGCGCGTTAACGCACAAAAGCGAACGGGTAAACGCAAACGCTTTGTTACTTTCGCTAACGTGAAATTTGATCGGTGCGCGCATCACGGCCAATAATGCGAAATCATTTCGGTCGCGCTCTCGCGCGGTTTTTCCAAGTTTATTTGTTTATTTATTTATTTTTTTTACTAAATTACACAAATAATTTAGGCGTGGTACACCGGGCAGAGAGCGGAAAAGATTCCCAGCGGACTGGTGGGAATTGTCGGTCATGACTGTCTCGGTCTGGATCTCTCCTACAACGAATTAATCTCCGTTTCCGGTGTGAGAGATTTCGAACATCTTGAAGAATTAGTCTTGGATAATAACAAACTCAGCGACCTCAAAACACTTCCACATCTGCCGACTCTGACCACATTGAGTTTGAATAACAACAAGGTACGCTCTACTTGTCATCAAGAAATTACGCGAAAGAGATAAGAGATAAAAGATAAGAGAAAACAAGTATAGAGTAAATAAACAATTAGCAGATTTCGATCAAACTTTTACGTTTTAAATTCAAAAAGCACAAGGTTTCTTTTCCTTAGATATCCAACATCGACAAAGCCCTCAACAGAATACGAGAATGTTGTCCGAACATACAGTACGTGAGTCTTCTTGGCAATCCTGGCTGTCCGGATCAGCTGAGCAATCCGACAGTCACCGACGACGACGATTACGAGCGCTACAGACTTTACGCGATCCACATCTTACCTTCGAGTCTTCGTTTCTTGGATTCCCGGAGAGTCACCAGAGAAGAAAGACTCAACGCCAAAACTCGCGGCAGTTATTCCAAAACAATCAAACTTGTTCCTGAATTACTTCGCAAGTTTATACCCAGCTCGAACCAAACCGGCAGCGACGAGTTTGACGACATATATTTCAACATTCATTACACACCGTTGCCGAATTCGATGCGCAATCCTCAAGATCACAAAGGTGGATTATTGCTCTTTAAATTGGTGGTTTTATAAAAACTTATCTAAAAATTAATTTTGTTTTGCTCGCAAATGTAATAAATCTGTTCCAGGTGTATATGGCAAATGCAAGTATCGTTACTCCGGCAAAAACTCGGAAGGCAACCGATTCATTTGCAATAACGATCTTTAGTCGAGGATTGCGTGTTAACGTGGCTCACACACGAATAAAACGTATGATTTTTCTAGTCAGACAGTCGACGGGAGGACTTTCGTGTTATTAACATTTTTTTAACTTAAATTTTTTATATAACACAACGTGCAATTAATAGTCCAGACATCACATGTTTCTAAAAAACAAAAACAAAAACCGACTAAAAGGCGACTTTAAAATATCTGATTGTCTTTTAGATGTCTTCAAGATGCTTTTTGGTTTTTTCGCGCTGTTTGGGAATATATCGACTTACAACGGTGAAAATAATATTCGAGATTATTATTGTATAATAATTACTCTGCCAAAACATGTGTATGTGTATGGTTGTAATTAATTAGTTTATGCACAATGACTTTACTTCCACGTTACATGTAAGTTACTTCCAAGTACAGTACATGTACTTGGAATTTCGCTTTAGCTTTTTAAGGACGTTAATATTTTTATACAATGAATAAATTAATAAGAGACCTGCAAGTAAATGTATAAAACTTTTATTATCATGTACACCGACGAGCGACACATATAAATAGGATCTGAATCTCTAAGTTTTAACATTACACTTCATAACATTTAAGTGCTAAATGGACTCTCTCTAACATACATAGAGTAACTGGGAGACTTTACTCGAGAATATATATAGAAAACGCCAACGACTTATTGCGTGTAAAAAATCTTCGACTTTCTATTCCGCTATTGGTCCGTAAAATCGCACGACGTATTATTATTATCATCGCAACAACACTAAATTTAAGTATTTTGAGAATGTAAATTATTTATATATATTATATATGTATAATCATATATATTTCAGAATTCTTGTTAGGTAATTTTTAACATGCACATGTAGCCCTGCGAAAAATAGTTGAGTTAAAAAACATCTATCTACATTCGATCTATCTACATTATTTAGAGTTTTATTTCAATCGCATTTCTTAAATAACATTAAGCCCCATGATGGTAATAATAAACTTAATAATATTAAGTTCCATATATATATATTAAAACAAATATTCCATACATATATTTTTGGCATGAAAAACTTTTTTTTTTATACACTTTTTCAATTCCGTAATTACTAGAAGATCACATCCAATTTGCAGAAACAAATTCTTTCTCTTTTTCTCTCTCTAAAAAAATGAATGTTAATTCATCTATTTTTTGCGAGAACCTTGTGCGCCACTTGAATCTCTACGTAACTTATACGTTAAAGGCAGTTTTTACCGTTTCCTTTCGTTTTAACCCTGTGTTTTTTAGGAAGAAAGAAAGACTTAACGTACAATAATCTAATCATACGCAACAACTTCCGATATTGCGCAATTAACCGAGAAGATCTAATAAACGTTTATTCATAAGTACGATTATATCAGAGTTCGGCATTTCGATTTATCATGAAACAAGGTCATTGATTTAGCGCTGAATACAATCAAACGTGTTGAAAACACATAAATGTGGAGATCGAATTTTAACGCTAAACGAATGATGAGACGTAAAAACTATCACGCGTTTGGAGCACCGCGAATCTTCTGCGAACATCTTCAAATTCTCCGCTTCACCAACTTGTCTTCGCACGTGAATTTCTCTTCAGAGAAATTCAGCGACGTCAAAATTGACAATTGCACATGTGTATACATATGTGTATATCATATAAATATAACATCTACGAGAATTACACTCGTTTAAATAGAAGGGGAGGGGACAAAAGTAGAGGAAACGGTTTATATATTTAAATTCCTTAAATATGCCGTTCCTTCATCCGGGGAGTTTCGTTCGTTCTTTCTATATTGTACACACTGGAAGCATCTTTCTCTCCAAGAAAGGAAAGTGTCCACAACGCGTTTGTTCAGACGTTCCAAACGCTGAGCTCACATTTCAATTCACTCGGCAAAGTAATATTATTCTCTTCATATATAAAGAGAACAATAGAAATTTATACGCGATCGGAATATTTCGTAAATCAACGTTTGGAACTTCTCAATGAGAAGATTTATTCGTTTTTAAAATACGGATTTTAAAACGCGATATATCCATACGTGTATGTACACGTGGATACGTTGACGATTATATACATCATCAACTCTGTTTGGACGGACGCACATTTTTACTCTTAATTTTTGTTTCGGGCGTTTTTTTTTTGTTTTTTTTTTTTCTAAAATCTAATACGTGTTTTCTCAAAATTATGTCGTCGACGCCTTACACGAAGTTTTATCGCACGCATACGTCTGGAACTTGCATACATACTGGGAAGTTACGTAACAATCACAAGATAATAATGAAAAATAGCGGGAAAAAAGTAGCACTTTTCGATAAGAATTATTTGGCACGACAATTAACACATGTTGACATTACAAACACCCACGGCTTTGCGTACTCAAACATAAATAAAGAAAAATCAAAATTTAGCAACGAATATTTTAATATTTTACTTTTATAACTAAGCAGAGTTTTTTATGTATCGAAATAATAATTTTAAGTTTACTAATGTATATATTATTATTTATTTCATAATTACTTTTTTTGATTATATTAATTTTCTCATTACACACGTGTTAACCAAAGAAACAAAATTGGTTTTTGAAAACAACTTGTCTTTTTACATCGTAAAACACAAACACTCTTTCACACTCTTTCGTATACTCCTCAAATCAGTCAAAGTGACAAATAAAATCCAAAAAAAAAAAAGGAATGAAACCGAGAAAATAAACATGTCACGAAATGAAAAATAGATAATAGAGAAAAATTGTGTATCTATAAGAGAATTTGGTACGTATAAAAAAACTCTTTATATAGAAATATGGAAAAGTAATAGTACATAAAGCGACAATATAAACGTGAGAACAGAAATTAGAAGATAATTTAATAATTTCGTAATACGTAGGTACGTATTGCTACATATGAAAATATTACAGCGTTCGAAACTGACGTTGACGTATGTATATTGTCTTCGATTTCGGGCAAAAAATCTTTGCCGTCAAATCGAAAAATCTTCGCAGAAAAATATTTTCTCGTACAGAAATATTATTACTATACACACACACACACACACACACACACGTTGTTTCCATAAAGGCACTGATTTTCGTTTGCAAAAACTTAAAGGAATACGTCCGTCAGAAGCACGACGCCCCTAGAAAGCTATGTACAATTCATACTTCGACTAAATCGACATTCCGAATTGTTCCTCATCATTCAGAACGGGGAAATTAAAAATTACTTAAGGATATCGCGTCTTTTAAGAAACGCTGTTTTTCCCGTGATTGTGTAAATTCGGCCTCAACGTCACTGCGCCCTCGACCCAAAAATTCGGTCTCTCGAGCATGTTCTGCCACAGAG
This sequence comes from Pseudomyrmex flavicornis, assembly GCA_014825475.1. Taxonomy (NCBI): domain Eukaryota; kingdom Metazoa; phylum Arthropoda; class Insecta; order Hymenoptera; family Formicidae; genus Pseudomyrmex; species Pseudomyrmex flavicornis. Next base: position 66,812 of record QVNW01001194.1, read on the forward strand.
ACAGTTCCCGACCGGTCGCATCCATCCAGTCCACCGGTTTTCCATAGTGCTTTCCTGAAACAGATAAAACAAAGCTCATTATGTGCGTACGAAGAAATTTTATGTGACACTTTATCGGAAAAATATGAAAAAAAAAAAAACGTCAATAGATATTTGAATTTTCAAAATATATTTAAAATACGAAAATAAATATTGACAAATTTAATTTCATAATAAATAAACTGTATAATATTCTTAATTCTGCGAGTTTTCACATACCGGTGCCTAAATTAAACCGAACGCCGCCGAGAAATTCGTTGCTGGCGATTCGATCGTGATCCCAAACTGTCAGTTCTAGTCCGCGTTCCGCCAACTCCTGCAAACTGACGTCCTTGTAAATGAAGGTGTGACCCCACACCGGCGAACCACCGGATCTACGAACGACTCCGGTCTTTTGCTTGCCGGATCGACCTTTGTCCGGCAGTAAATAGCTGAAGAGACAGAGATGGAAGATTAATTGAGTTCGAAACACGCGTCAAGAACGAATTAGCGAACATGTTGCAAATTGAAAAGTTCAATAAGATGGCACCTTTTGCAGAAGGGATCGCAGGTGCCCGAATTTTTGCCGCGCGTCTGCAAGTTTCTAGCTTCCTTGACGAGCACGTGGAGTGCACCGCGACTCCAATTCTTCTTCGTTTTGCCACGTTCCGCTCCGTTTTCCCGATCGCGTTCTTGTTGCGCCGGGTCCGGGGGCACGAATTTCAGCCCGACGATTACCTCGCCTTTATACGAGACCGGATCGTCGAACGGTTCCGTCTGCGAATGATTGTTACAATGTGATGTTTCGTTTAAAATTTAAATAAATAACGTGTTCAAAACGTGTTTATCTGGAGTGTATATCTACACACACACAAAAATGCATTTACATGCGCTCGTAGTACGTATGAGCATACATCGAAAGCGCTACAAAAGAAGCTCTAACGTCGCAGCGTACGTTTGTGTCAATCAAAAAGATAAATAAATGACATTCTCCGCTGAATAGAGAAGAAACAAAGTATTTGAAATATATTTAAACTTTCAAAATTGAAAACAATGTCGAATTTCGAACTATTATTAAGTAGCGACGAACTTACCCTCTCCTGAAGAGGATACCAGTGTGGCGTCGGATCGTCGAATATCTTGTTCTCCAGAGGCATTCGCACCTCACCGAGGAAGTCGTTGCGACCAAACATGTCCGAATGCCAAACTGTTAGCCACAACGTTCTCGTTTCCAGGCCACTTAAGCTCATATGGAACTAAAATTGCGCAATAACGAAACGAAATGTCTCTAAATGTCATGCGAACGAGCACCAAACAACCAAGCCGTGATATTATATCTCCATTACCGAACACAACTTTACCTTCAGCGTTTCGTTGAATTCCGGATTCAGCGTATGTTTCTTCACCTTCGTCTTTCTTTTGCCGCTCTTCGATTTGTCCGGCAACAAATACACCTTAACATATCTGTGAAAAAAAAGAGAAAGTAGAAAATTTAAAAAATTTTAATTGTCTACTTAATCTCTAACTTTTCATTTTTATTAAAAAATACAAATGTTTTATATTCAGAATTGTGTAATTATTATTATTTTTTTAATAACTTTTATATTCGTTAATATCAGACACATTTGTATTGTTTATTTTTCTCTGTTATTAGATTTTTTTATTATTTTTTCAATGAAAGAAAATATAAATTTAATATGAATTTAATGAAAAATAAATAAATTTAATATAAATTTCACAAAATACAGACACAACAAAATACAGAACAGACACAAAGATAAAATAGATACAAAGTTCATATGATGTAAAAGTAAGCATTGCGAGCAACTTACGGATCCGATCGTTTACGCTTCACGTCTACGGGCGCGAGGTTCTTGCACTTGGTCACGTGCACCTCGAACGTCAGATTCTTGTAGTCGTACTGCAAAGCGAACTCCACTTCACCTGTGACGACCACGGAACGACAGCAACGTCCCTCGCCCGCGCCGCTGTACACCGACGCCATCGAATCGGAACGCGCCTGGAATCACAATCGCGAAGCTATTTTTTCTCACCTCATCGAACAATTTACGCGAGAATCAACTTCCTTTGTTATAGAGCGACAAAAAATCGCGTTTGGCCAGCGATAACGGGGCTTTGCAATTAATTTGCATTAATTATTGCAAAATGAAAATTGAATCACTTACTCCGAGACTCGACAGAGACGAGCGAGCGGCGAGATGGCCCGGATCCATGTCGTCCATATCGATGACTGTGTGACTAGAGCCCGCTCTCGATCCAGCTCCGATAATCGGCGTGCTGCACGCCTCCGACAGACTGCTTCCATCATCTGTGACACGTCACGAGAATGACATTACTCAATCTGAGTCGGATTACAACGATCAGTCGCCGAGAAGATACAACGTTGAAGCTCAATTTTAGTCAAAAAAAAAAAAAAAAAAAAAAAAAAATCAATAATAAAATCGCGGCTCTCAATATTGCTCTAAAACAATCAACAAAGTTTCTTTATAGCTTTAAGTTATTTGTCATCTCTCTAGTTCTACTGACTTAGTACTAATTCAGGAATATTCGTCGCGGACTCTTTCCTGTATCGCTTCGAGCACTTGACGAAGAGATTTCCCGGGTATCCTATCTCGGAGTTGCTCTCGGACGCTTTCTTCTCGTCGTAAGTAGCCAACGGCAACGGTTTCTTTTCCGTCTTAGGAAGAACCGGTAAACTGTCGATCACGCGCTTTATTCCGCCGCTCAGAGTAGCGCCGTTCGATGAAGATTTGCTCCTGGAATCCGAGATCGACGAGCTGTCTTTGCGGTCGATCAACGAGATTTCTTCCTCGTTCTTTACGGCATTCCGCGTCGCGGGAAACCTGTCATCCTTCGATTCTTCGTAATTGCGCTTCGCCAAAAGAATCGCTTCCGTCGCGAGTTCAACGCCGTTTTTCGCTCTCAATTCCGTGATGTCGCTCGACAAAATTCGCGACGTTTCAACGGCGGGTTCTGAGATCTCTTTGTCCCGCGTCTCGTTCGTGTCATTTCGATGCGAGACCGAGTTTGCGTAACAAGAACCGCAGCAACATTCGAGCAGCCAATTCGAGCAGCCGAAACGTCGCGCGATTTTCTCAGCGGTCCGAGAGCCACCTCCGACGGAGGGCTCCTTGAAACTCGAGTAACGACCACCACTTGCTTTGGCCATTTTTGTTCTCAAACTCGTTGGACTCGTAGCATTCGTTTCGATTCACGCGCGCAACGCGAGTTGGTTAAATTAAGCGAGCGCGTTTTTAATTAGATGTCACATTTTCTGACTGCTATTTTTTTTTTTTTTTCTTATTATAACTGAACAACATACACACACTTTTCTAAAAATGTGCGACGCGGAGCGAGAAGCTGTACTGACCGAATTCATTCACATGTGCTCGCTCTTATACCAAACGGAACAAGGGCAACGATAATTCGCTTCCTGCTTTACAGGAACAACATGTGCCAGCAGCTTCCACGTTCAAGGTCCAGGCGTATCTGTAGGCGCGCGAGTTTCGATAATGATAATTGTTTTCAAAAAGTTTTTTTTTTCCGTCTGTATAGAAAAACCACACACATAGTTCCCAACAAATTTTACCAGTTTTTGCGCGTGCAAAAACCTCTCGCATATCGAAAGGCGTCAAGTTCAATGTACTGCTATGAGAGTTTTTTTTTTTTTTTTATTCAAAAGAAGTTTAATTTCTATCGGTAAAAGGTAACTGTATTCAAATCGTCGTGTAACGCTTGCTAGAAAGCGCGAATATGTGTGTTATGCCCGCAAACACACGCGCAAGTTTTTTCTCTACGTACGTACGTACGTACGCGCGCAAAATTTACGAGAAAAGATAAACGTTCTGAGCTGTAAACGAGCGTTGCCGCGCGAATGCCGTGCTTCTCTATCCCGAAGAGAAGAAGCGTCGAGATTTAATCGCATCCTTGTGTTGTGCATCGCGCTGAGTAACGTTCGAGCAACACGAGCACAATTAAATGTTAGATAACGCCGTTCGCCGATATAGTCGCCGCTTCGAGAGATAATCGCAAACGGCGCGTCCTATTCGATTGCGCGTCCGTGCGATAACGTTCTCGCGATGCGGCATCGATGCCGCATCGCGAGAGAAGTTTTGCGAACGGGTTTATAGGTGAAATGTGTGTCAAGGTGAACGCATATCGCGAGGTGTCTCTCTACGCTTTTGTCCGAGAAAAATTACTTAATAAGCGTTTACGTCGCACTTCATCGTCCGCGACAGAAAGTGCAAGAAAACATTTTTTTAAATTTTTTTTTATTTATAAATATATCGCACGCGTGTAATTTTGTTTTCGATATAATTTTCCTCACACGCGCGTTTGACCGAAGAAGATTGTGTGTCTCTCTTCCGAAATTTGACCTCTCTCGGATGTTGTTTTTTTGTCCGCGGAGGCGATCTCGCTTCCTGCGCGAGGGAAACACAACAACGCCCGTTATTCAAGCGAACTTGCGTATGCGTGCACGCATGAGAACGTCATATAACTGGGACATAGTACTACGCATGTACTGTGTGGCATTGTGGGTGAAAGTTCTACTAGCGCGCTTTGTGCCTGACACCGAGAAAACTTCCAATCTCGATTGATCAGGCGAATTGCTTGTTGACCAAACGTAGAAAACAAGATCTTAAAAGAGATCACACGCGTAATTAAACTAATTACAATTATCCGCACATCTGTATTTTCGCGTACGACACGATATTTCAGCTCTGGTTTTTTTTGTTTTTTTTTTTCAATTGTCTTCTGAGGAAACACAAGAAAGCTTTTATTATATTTGATACGCGTTTCCGTTTTACTTTGCGATACCCTCCGCTAATCCCACTCCGTTTACCTTTCCCTTAGAAAACGTTATTACGTATCTGTGTGCAATTAAATTACTTACTACCGGAGTTATTCGCCAGAACCATCGAAGGGAATACGCGAGTCAGTATCTTTCACCGCAAATGTAGTTCGCCTTGGCAATTATCGAATTACTCTATCGCGAAGCGTGGACATAAATAATGTTGAGATATAAAAGAAAGTTGCGCTCACACACAGTGGGCTTTTTTTAAGTAAAATGACATAATCGTTAAATATGTGTAGTTTTTATTTCGCGTAAGTTTTATTTATATTCGCACATTTACATTTAAATTTATTTCTACGTGCTTATTTACACTTTCATATATTCCATAATTTACATAATTTAGGTAACCAAATGTGTTTTTTTTTGTTTTTTTTTTTTTACGCAATGCCGAGCGATTTGTTTGCGTATGCGTTTTTCACAACTTGGCAAATGCCGACGATCGCCATCGTGAAAGTTCTAAAATGGAAGTAAAGTATACGCGACGAGCACAGAAGCGTGACACCATATTTCACGGTTGTCAACGGGAAATTGTTTTAGCAATTGCGCAAAAAGCTTGACACGCATTCCAAAAGTCGCGACGGTTCAACGTTCTCAAAACGCTTTATAACGATGCGATTCTGAAATTCTTTTTTGTCTTCGCACATTCGAGGAAGGAACGTGGCGCGAAGTTCGAAACGAATTTCTCGAATATATACGAGATATTCGGCGTAAACCAGAAGCCACGAGCCAGTTACGAGGGTAGCTACCCTCTGTTATCGATCGGCAGGATAGGCGCCGGTTGGGAGTGGCAAGGACCTCAATTTCATTAGCTGCAATTCGCGACAGAGTTCAACGGAATTGTAAGTCAATATCACAATGCGCTCGAGAAATAATGGCGCCTCGATAGAGAAATCGGATATAATTGACATTTGCGTTGCTCCATACGCAACTCGACTAACTGCAATAACTTGTTACACGGGCTGGGAAAAAAAAAACTGCGCGTTAAGATTATTATCGAAAGGGGGTATATTTACGTTCGCGTTTGGACTAGGTCAATGCTCGGCAAATATATTGCGATATATCCTGCCGGATCGATAAGCTGTTATATAAAGTGCAAACTGCACAACGAACACAAACCGTTTTATAACACAAACGCTCGCGATTTTCATTCTCACAGTGCAACGTGCGCGCACACTGTTGCGCGTGTACTTTAATATTTATATATAACGTATTTTTTTTTTTACGCGATTATATAGTTTTCTTTTTCAACGGTACGTGCGTGCGAAGTGCGTGCAAGGTAGGTACGCGAGGAGCGCGTTGGTTGCGTGGCTTTATCGATTGTCGCGCGAACCCGACGGCACGTCGGTCACAATCGCGAAGAATCCGACAGAGATTCTAGAAAAAAAAAAAAAAAAAAAAAAAAAGCACCTGTTACACTTGAACGAGCAGCTGAACGATCGCAGCGTATTATCAATGCGCGCGTTCTACTTATCGCGCGCATAAAAGCACATGCGTTGTTGAGATGAGCGACGCGCTCTCTTATTTTTCTTGGTTTGTTTTCATTCACAGATTTCGTTATTTATAGTAATGCAAATTTGTTCGACCGGGTTTGAAGATACAGGGTTTTTTTTTGGGGGGGGAGGGGTGTTAATTTACACATCGATTTTTCTAAAATTAGAAAAACTGTACGTGTTAAAGTTATCTCGTAAATGATTTTTACGCTTCATATCTTCGCGCACATAATTTTCAACACGTTATGAAATCGACTTTCTATTTATATATATTCTCTTCCTTTTTTTTTTCCTCCCGCGAGATATACATAACTGAAATTATTGGCGGAAAGATAAAAAAGAAACTTTTTCTTCAGAGAGGCGCGCTGCGCGCACACGTTTTATAATCGAGTCAGGAAGACCGCCGGTGTGGTTCGGAAAATAAAACTTTATGACGCCTGATGTAATGAACAACATTGACGTAATATATCGCAATTAAATTCATTTTCGTTAATCAGAAAAAGACATATATTGTAACGAAGAGGAGGCGTCGGAGCTGTAACTCGAGTTTGTTATTACATTAAATTTCACGCAACGAGTAGCGCACTTTCGCAACTATGTCCCGCTTTTCGCAACGTTTTTACGCGAGTCTTCGAAGAACAAAACACTTTGCCACCGCTCGTATCGCTGACGTTTGCAGAAAAAAATCACGCTCCGTGTTTGTTCAGATACAAATATTTTTAATCGTTCAATAACAGATTCTCCGATTTTAGATCTGAAGTGAATTTTTATGGTTTTAGACATGAACTCAAACGATAGCGTTTGAAAAAAAAAAAAAAAAAAACAGGTCAGTTCGCTAGATCTTTCGCTGATCTAAGTTGACATTATTTTAAAAACGAGTTTTCTTCTCGAACTGCAGTTTTCTTTCGTTTAAAACAATACTCGCCGTATAATTCCATACGTATAAACTTTCATTTGCATGGCACGCTGCACCGTGTATGCGTGACGTGATGCGAGGACTGTCTCTAGTTTATCACATGGGAATCATTCGTACCTCCGACCGAATTTCCTTTCATCCACGCGCTTTCTCTCCCCGTCACTTAAAACGCGTTTTCAGATTTAAGCGTGAGAAGCACATTCTCCGGTTTATTTTTATTCTATGCAATAAATATATATATTTTTTCTTTCGAAATACTGTGTGCAGGATAAGATAATAACAATATTGAAAGCAATCAGAAATATAGACGCAGAGAAAGAAAAATCGAAACCTAATTGTAAAATATCTTTAATGTACTCGAGAAAAAAAATTATTATATTAAAACTGAATTGATTGCTTTTTTAAAATCATATTTCGGAATTCTGTGAAAAATATATATGAGAAAAATACACATGTAAACAGACTTGATGTAATCGACATCGCAAAGTCGCAAAAGAAAATGAGAAACAAAAAAAAAAAAAAAACCGACACATACCTGAAGTAAGCGACATTGTCTGCTGCCTCCTCGACCTCGAACTGTCACGTTTTCCGGTCGATTGCGAGCCGGAAACCTGAAGACCCGGCGCACTGACTGCACGCTTAGGTCCACCGCCGATAGCACCGGGTCCGACATTGCTGTTTCTTGCAAAACCAGGCGGTCGATACCGGGCGGATTTGACACCACTGTGTTGTGGCAGGAAGTGATAGACGCTGTGCGCTTTGTGCATCGGCGATGATAACGACGACGACGCCGTAGCCGCCGCTGCCGATGACGACGTCGTTGTTGTCAGACCGGTCGTCGCGGTCGACGCGGGTAGTCGCGGCAAGGAATTGGTAGCTGCACTGATCGCGGATTGCATACCACGTGGAAGAGTTGTTGCACGGGATTCCCCGCTGTATTCCAATTCGTCCTCGGTATCCTCGTCACCGGCCGACGCACCTGACGCGATGCGATTTCAGAATAAATAAATTTGATAACGATCTAATTTTCTTTTCTATCTAACTAGAGCTCGCACAAGTAGTTTATTATTTCCGTTCTTTTTTTTTTTTTTATTTTGACAGAGGTATTAGATTTCTCTGTGTAATTTCATTATTTTATAATTAGCGAGAAGCTATTTCTTCTCTCGGTTGTAAATAAACCATACGAAATCGGAGTCGAAATCGCGTGCGGCGCAAAATATGCAAGAATTATTTTCCACGCTTCTTAATTCCGACTCGATTCACTAATGCAAGTACAACAACTGAATTAAAAACTCGTGCGAGCTGCGTGGCGCGCGCATTCACTCCGCGCGTATATAAAAATAAAATACAACCCCATTGTATATCGGATAAAAGATCCAAACATAACTGTGGTCAGTCCGCGCCGTAGCGTAAATGCGGAAAGAGAATGCTCGAACAATCTCGAATGGGATTGCCTTGGCAGAGTCGGCGAGGCAAGATCGACTCGCAACGCCAATTACCGCCGTTTCCACCGATGTAACATGATCCACGGAAGGTCCCTTTGCGCGTCGTGAAACGCACACTGCATTTATCTGTGTGTGACACACACACACACACACACACACAAAGAATGGTCACGCTCAAACTCACCTGATTCTCCTCTGGTATTAGCATCGGGAACGGAAGATCTTCGGTTGCTCCAGATCCTCTCCTCGACGGAACCACCGCTGCCGCCACCGCCGCCGCTAGTTATTCCACCCCCGCTCCCGCCGCCGATCGAACCGCAGCTTCTCACTCGGTCCAATTGTTCCCTGGAGAAGCTCTTCGGATTGAAGAGCAGATCACCGGCGCTGCGACGCTTCGCGGCGAGAGCACTCGCACTAGCACTGCCACCACCACCACTTACGTCACCGGAACACGCCAACAGACTCAGCTTCGTTCTCGAGTCGGCGGCCATCAGCGCGGATTCGAAGCTACCGCGCCAGGAGAATCTTTCATAGTCGCTTGCTTCTCGTTCTTCTCCCTCTTGACCGGTGGAAGCCACCGGATGATTGTTGATCAGCAATAGAGGATCGTGCGACTTCGATCTTGGCAATTGCAAATGCGCGGACGAAGGTGTATTGGTGGAATCGGATGTTGATTCGTCGTCTTCGGTGGTGGACGCCGAGGATGGAGTTCGGTGATGCTGGGAATACCGTCGCCAGGTGGTGGAATGATGTTGCGCGGTTGGACCGCCTTCCGAAACCTCATGCATCAACGCCACCAGCCGACTGCCGATGTGATGCATCACTTTGGCGATCAAGGGCGGACTGCTGTGCGGCGTCGAGTTAGCGTCCGAGCTCACGCCATCGCCGGTCATCTTCGTGAAGCTTTGTACCAGCTTCTGATAGACAAAAGCGGTGTCTCTGCCTAAATAAGGTCCGGGTTGTATTACGGTGCCTGTTTCCGATCCTGATCCCTTGAGTTGTTCTTTCTCCTTGTCCGACAGAGTTGCGTCACCAGAGGTAGTGTCGAATTTGCTGATAATCTGCTGACAGCTTTGCGAGATCTGCTCCTGCAACGCGGATCTGCGACCTCCGGCGGCGCACTCGAGATCGGAACTGGTGTAATCCGAGCTGTCGTAAGAATCCGACCACGTGTCCTCCGAACTGAGATACTCGACGATCTCGCGCACCTGCTCGTCGCGAATTCCCGGGACTGTTTTCATCAATCGCGTGAGTTCGTTCTCGAAGTACACCAATTGCGGCGGTTTTGTGCGATTTTGAGCGCAGACTCGCGTCTTGGAGGTGTATCCAGCGAGTCGCGGACTCGGCGCCGGCGAAGCGCCGCTGGAATTCGTGCTGGCGACATTCTGTCCCTGAGTTTGACCGTTCGTGTTGGCTACCATCGTCTTGAAGAACTGTCGCATTTTCGACATCATGAGATTTGTCTCCTCGTCGCTGGACCAGTTGTTAAAGCTGTCTTTACGTGACAGCGACGCGTTCGCCAAGTGCGGCAGGCTCGTGTGATTTACCGAGTGTTTCGTCACGTTGTTTCTCTCCGTGCCGACCGTTTCAGTAGCGCACTGATTTGCATCCTGAGGATGTTCCGAGATCTTGTTGAGCGAGCGATCTTTGCCGCCTTCTTGATCGGTTTCAGCGTTATTCGTTTGACTGTCGTCGGGAAATTTCTGATGCTGAAGAAGATCGTCGCAGCTGCCGACGAAGCCCGAGTCGCGCGATTGCTGCTTGGATCGTTGACTGTCGCTCAGATTTGCCAGAACAGAGTTTCTCGATGAGTCCGCCTGCGAGGATAACGGGGAATTTAGCGTGTTGTTGCTGTTGGTGAGGGTGGACGGCGACGAAGACGAGGATAGAACGGACTCCGGCTGCGGTGTCTTCGCTCTGTCCGAGTCTTCCGAGTTTATCGTCTCGTTGTCGTTCTCCATCACGATTTCGCTCATCAGTGTCAGTTCTCTGCTGGGTTCTGGCGTTTTGTTCCGATCGTCTGGAACACGCGGGCTCTGAGTTCCCAGATTTCGTGTCTTTTTCTTCTTGCGTTTCACCGTGTCAAACTGGCCGTCCGTGCCGAAAACGGCGCTCTGACCGTCCTCGGTGCCATCGGTCTCCGTAGACGAATCCTCAGACTGAGTTTCCTGCGTGTCCTGATTGAGGCTCAGATCCTGAAGAGAATTTTGCGAGCTTAAGTTCTGCGAGCTCTGCGTAAGAGCCAACAGATTGTCCAAAGAAGAACTGTGGGATCTGCCTGTGCCTCTTGCGCGCACCAATTTTTTTCTTCTCTGTGCTTCCGGACTGGGTCTACCTTCGGAATCGCTTCCTACCGAGCCGTCGGAATCTCTTCTGTCCTGATCGAAACCAAGGAATTCTGATAGATAATATTTTTCTAATCGGGAAGAATTCATGAAGCCGTCACTGGTGTTTGATCTGTCCTGGTTTTGACCACAGCCGTTGACCTCGTCCTGTCCGAGCGACTCCAATCCTTCGGAATAGATCGAAGAGGTTTCCGACAGACTGTCAACTTCGCGCGAACCTATGCTGGAGTTGTTTCCCTCACCACCCAGTCCGAAAAAGAAGTATTTTTCCAATTCCGAAGCGGAAGGTGGTCTCGGCTTCTTCGAGGGACTACCCGCAGTCAGACTGGGCTCCGTTTCGCTCTCTTCGCAAGATTCCTCGACGATGGTGTGTAAGGTAAAGTCGATTGCTTGTCTTCGGTAACCTCTAAGCTCCTCTTCACGATCTCCAAAGTTATTAGCTTCATCTTCGGAGCTCTCTTCGGTGGCAGTGGTTCCTCCAAGTTCGTCTTCATCATGAGACACTTCCTCCACCCAGGAATCGTCGTCTGCCAGACCGTCTTCAAGGATAACAACTCCGCTAACTACAACAGAACCGGAACAGTCATCGCTGGATTGCGATGAGGCACGTGCGCGCGTATTCTCACGACACTCTGACACTGAACGTTCTTTCGACACGTCATCCGCGTTCTCCTGCCAACAATTGAGCGGTTTTTGCGCATTCTTCACGGACACGTCGTCGCTTTCACTAGCACTACCGACACTCAAACCACTGTCCGCTTCGAGCTCGATCGACTGATGATTCGTTCCAACGCCGGACACCGCGGCTGGTAGCCTCTTCACCATCAGCGGCTTACGCGGAGCGTTTTTGCGAGGTTGCTCGCTGGTCGCTTCTAATGCCAGCTGGAAATAACCGGCGAGACCTTTCTGGTTTCCGAGATGAGTCTCGTCCGGTTGCAACAGCGTAGTCGTGTCCGACGTGACGACGCTCACCGGCTGATAAGACGCCTCCTGAGTGATCATCACGAGGCTTCTGTATTTATTATTACCGCTACTGTTGTTGTTGATATTATTGCTACTGTTGGATTGGACTGAGTCTCTCGCAAGATCCTTGGCCAACGCTTGGCTATCAGCTGGGGGGCCATTCTCTTGCCGAGTGCACGGACGTCGCTCGACTGAGCGAAATCGTGTCGGGCTCCCCTCCTCGGGGCTCTCACCACTACTACTACCGTCACTGGCGCAATTGTTACCATCACCACTTCCTCCCACCTGTGCTGTAATCTCGCCTCTCACCGGGCCGTCATGCGCAGTATCCACCTTGCTGCCGGCGTCGTCTTGTTCCTTCGCGCTCCCCAGTCTTTCCTGAATCCTGCCGGTGGATATCGCATCGCCCACATTGTCGACTACTACTGCCCGCTCTTCGCTCACCGCTGGATCGTTGTCTCCCGTCTCGCCATCTTGGCCGTCACTGCTGCTGCCGCCACCGCCGTCACGACGACACATAACGGACCGATAACCTTCGTCGTCGTCTTCGTCATCGCCGTTGTCGTACTTCGCACAGCCGATCACCGTCTCCGTTGTCGTCGAATCGCTCGAAGACCGTTCGCCGATTGATCTCTCGCTTCGATTGACGCAGCTCTTAGTCATCATCGAACTCCTTCCGTTATCACGATTACCGTACAAATTACTGCTCTCCCTGATGTTCCTCGACATGTCGTCCGTCTTCCTTCGGCCGATTTGGTGCAGCAGTTCGTCGTTGATCGCAACGACCTGCTTACTGAAATCGAAGGATGACTCGGATCGATTTACCTCGTACTCGTGAAGCTCGTCGCTGCTCACTTCGCTTCCCGTGATGTTGCTCTCATTGCTGGTGCAACTGTCAGTAGACGTGTCAACGATAACGTCGCCATTCGAGAAATTTGTCTCTGATAAACATGACTTATCTCCTCGCTTCTCGTAATCGTTCGTTACTATCAAACGCGAGATTTCGTTATCGGTAGTAATTTGAAATTTGTCTTGGCTGTCGACGTTGTCCGCTGGAACCGTAACTTCGGAAGTGACTCCGGAGATTTCGAGGGAATCCGGAACGATGGTGGAATCCCAAATGTCGCTGGAAGGTGACTTTGGCTCGATCAGATCGTCCTGCGAAATCTTTGACGTCTCAGTTGTTTTCTCTTCATAAGCGTGTACTTCCGAAACCGATTTTTCGTTCGTATTCGGAGTAGCTACAGACGAATTGATACTGTCGGGATCGAGTGTCCTGATGGATTTCAGTTCGATTCGATTATTGGAACAGTCATTATTATCCGCTAAATAGGCCTCTTCAGCAATCGATTTGTGTCGTAGCAAAAGAGGAATTCGCTTGTCGCCAGCCTCATTTTTCTTGCCGCGACTTTTTCGTTTGTCGTTCGAATTGGCAACAGGTTTGTCTGGCAATTTATTATCCTCGTCGCGACGACCATTGTCGACCACATAGGCCTTGGAACGGCCATCGGGCTCTTCCAGATTATCTTTGCAGGTCTCACTGTCCACGATGACATCCTCGTCGTTCAGCAGTCTCACGTGTTGCAACACCACAGATTCCTCTTCGGGAATCGAGATGATGCGTTTCAAGGTCACTCCACCTTCGGCCGCGGAATCCGAATCATCTTCCTCGTTGTCTTCGATATCGTTGTCGCTGGTGAGCGAGTCGTCATTAACAACGAACACCCTGGAAAATCTGTGCGAGCTGGAATCGTCTTCCAGGTCGCTGCTGTCCGCCGATGATCTCCCGGACGAGCTGCCCGAGTCCTCTCGCGAACGCTGATACATCTCCTGGGCGCTTCTTTCGAAAGACGATGACAGGGAATCATCGCAGGCAGCTTCCTCGTTTCTTCCATCTATCTCTTCGTCGTCTTTCTTGCACTTCACTTCGCTATTTTGTATCTCTTTCGGCTTTGATTTGTTTTTTATGCTGGAGGAACTGGACTCACTGATGATCTCTTTCGGCAAGGTCTCCTCTTTTTTGAGCTCTTCAGTCTTCGTGACGATTTTCGCGTCATCTCTCACATTTTGACCACCCATTTGAGAAGATTCGAGAGTCGATGGTACTGTCGCCGTTTCGGTTATCGCGTCGTACAATTGCGGTGCCATCACCTGATCCGGCGGGCGAAAGGTGCAAGTGGCCGGATCGAAAGTGCTGGCAAGCTGGGAGTCCAGACGTGCGCCATGTAAGGGTTGATTGAAGCGCGGATGCCAGGCGAACCAGGGCGCCGCGGGATCACCTCGTAGTCTTAGACTTCCCGGCTCGGAATGGCCTTCGCCTCGGCTTATCATCGATGATGCGGCCGCCGCGAAATCACCGGTCCACAGTGCGGCTGGTATCGGCACCGGGTACGGAACCGGAACCGGTATGGGTACCGGCACTGGGAGAACGTTCGCACTTCGGGAACCGCCGCAAGCCTGATAGAACGATAAAACAATGGCATCGCGATTTCCATTAAAAAAAAAAAAAAAAAAAAAATTAAGCTATTTTGACATTATTCAAAACCATAAATTTGCTTTTCTGAACATTACTCATTAAGGATTTCAATTAAATTTTGATTAAATTTTTAATTAAAAGTACATAATTTGTTAAAATAATCTGTTAACTTAAAACAACAGTTTTTGTTCCGTGTCAAAATTGTTCTGCTTGTAAAATTGATGATTAATGAAAAATGGATTAACAGCTCGGCATTCAACAGCGATAATTTGCTTACGAAAGCGCTTATCGATCGGCATAATCAGCACGAGGCGTATCGTTCGATACGAGTACCGCGCATACGGTTTATTGACAATGTGTGACCGTGAATTCCGCGTGCTGTGCGCGACTCTCTTCGCTAGTAGAACGTGAATGATTAATTTAGTTGCGTAGCAATGTGTTTGTCAAACGCGGTTGCGCACAGCACCCAGTACACATGTATATACATATGACACAAATTCATATCCATGAAAAAAAAACATTTTTTCTTGCTCGTTATTCTTTTCTCCTGTTTATTCGTAAACAGTTTTTTTTACAAATAAATACGAAGATTATTTGAACGCAGTATTTGTTCTAGCGTACTGAAAGATCTATGAAGTTTTCAAGCTTTAATTTAAAAAAATCAGATAAAATATATACTGAAATTTTTTATAAAGCATTTTGATATAAAAAAAGCGTGTTAGGAATCAGAGTTGATTCTCTCGGCTTATTTCGATGTGTTTATTACTGACATTTTTCCGCGACGCTGATTGATTTTCGGCTATTCGTGTCACAACTTTGACAGTTCGGGATTACATGATTATATTTGTTGTAGTAATTATCTCACGAATGTGAGATAATTTCAAAATATGAGTTAAAACACGTACACGTATCACAACATCGATGGCGCGCGCTTGTTGCGTTCTTTATATAGAAGTTAGTCATTTTATAATAATTTTCTATAAAGATTACATGTTCAAAAATTTTTTTAATTAAGAGAGAATGTGATAAAAATTATGATTATTTTTTTTTCTTTCTCTTATCACTGTTTATCGGTTCAAGAATCGTACCTGACAGGCGCCGGAACCGCGTCCCGGGCAGCAACTCCAAACGTTTTGACCGACACCGGCGGCGTCCGCTGCAACGTTGGTGACACCGGCACCGACGTTGGCGATTGGCGTCGTCGGCAACGGCAGGGAACCGCTCTCGAAGTAGTCCCAGTCGCAGTCCTCGAGCGACTGCGCGTGATGATGATAATGGCCGCTGTTGCGCGGCAGTCCGTTCAGGTAGGACGAGCTCGAGCAACTGCTGTCCGCGTCGTCCTCCTCACGACCGGACGACGAGTCCGAGCTGATGAACACTAAGCGCCTGTAGTCCACTATGGACGCCAGTAAATCCTGACTCTGTCCGCCCGAGGTGGAATTGGGGCTGCGATGTCGACCACCGCTTCCGGCTCCCCCGCGTCCGATCAGATTCACCGTCTGCAGACTCTGCAGATCCTCGCCGCCGCAGCAGGATCTCGCGTGCGATCTTCCTCGTCTTCGCGAACCTTTTTTCAACAAGCAAACGAGAATATGTTTTCGATTCGCTATTTCCAATCGATACAATTGATTTACTTTGTCGCCGGGGTGATTCAGCGATAAGATCGGGAAGAAACGCGCGGAGAGACGCGAGGAGAGACGGTTAGATATAGATATATAGAATACGGAATTTTCCCGACAATCTCGATTTATCGATTTAATTGAGACGTAGGTAGGTACATTATCAGTCTTATCGGTTGATTTTTTCAAATTTCCAGAATTGAAATTGATGTGCGATTAAAATTTATATTAAAAAGCGAGGAATCGATATAAGAGAGAAGAGTCGATAAGAAAAAAGATTTCAACTTCTATCTGCATTTGATTTTTTTTTAATTGATCATGCGATATGACGTGTCGGCGTGTACGAGAGTGCAGAAGCATACGTTTGGCAATTAGCAGTAAAACTAATAGCAAAATGATGTGATAGGAAAGTTGTATGATAATGAGTAACGCTCGTAATAACGCTCATCGCTCTCACTCGGTTCTCTCACAAGCAATGCGGCACGCAGAATTGGATTTATATCTATTGCGCTAAGTATCCGCGCGGGCGAAACAATGCGCTTGCGGCGCGCGTAGGCGTCGTGCGTTGCACGCCGACGAAACGACGAAACGGCGGCGTCTAAATCTCTGTTTGGTCACGTCATAGACCGCCTTGGCTCTAACTAACCAACTCACTCCCCCGGTCTTTTTTCCACGTCGTAACTATGCGTGCGCGAGATAAATTACATCCTCTATGCGCGCGCGAATCCGCTTTATACAATTGCTTCTGCAAACAATTGCGAAACCTTACCACACACGTGTCTAAGGTAACGTGGTTTTTTTTTGTCCGCGAAAACTTGTACGCCCCTGCAAGAGACTTACTTTTCGTGCCAATAGGAAAAAAACAAAACGGTACAGTCAAGTGACGGCTCGTCATGAATGGCGGCGGAAAGGGGCATAAAAAAAAAAAAAAAGAAGAAGAAGAAACCAGAATCGGGGCTTGTGCCGTTGGCGCGCTTTATGCCTGCTTTTTACGCGCCGCTGAATTACCTGGTCAATGGCACTAGAGGGGGTCTGTGGTTTCTGTCCGAGTGTATGGATTTTGTTTCGTGAACTTCTCTCTCTTTCTCTTTCTCTCCCGCTCCCTCTTTCTCGTCTCTTATCGCTCTAGACCTTCAAATTGTTTTTGTGAATGGCTCGAGAAAAAGGAAAAGAAAGAGAAGCGAGAGGGAAAGAGAAGGATCGATCTTACCTTTAATTCGCTTTGCTTTTTTAATTAAATTTTGCGCTCACAGAAAGTAGAAGTGGTTAATCAATTGCTGTAAAAAAAGAAAAACTCGAGAAACTTCTAGTGTACTAGTGATAACACACTCGTCGCAAAAGATATTTTTCAATTTTTGCAGAATTACGCGAAACACGTTTCGTTCTCATCTACGTTCTCGTGCTATTGACTCCATTCCAAAATGGAACAAATAGCTTCAACGAACAACGACATCGAAAAGTGACACACGCGTCTCTGTGTCACCGCAATAAATCGAAATGTAAGAAGACACACGCGTAAAGTTTTACCGGTGTGTTATTTCAGATCTAAACGTAAACTCAGCGCACAATACACTGAACTCAACAAAGCACACAACATAATTGTATTAAATATATTCTTCGATATCCAGAATAAAAAAACATTTAATTGTTGATATAGTGACGTATGTACCTTCTCGGGTTTCTTATTATATATTTAAAAAAAAAATGGTCTCTCATAAAAATCGAATAACCACTGAATACAGTTCGGTCACTGTCACTTTCGTGGAAAAAGAAATCGTGAAAAAAAACTGGCAACCCATTCGAACGAATCGGGTTTCCTCGACCGGGGTCTCTCGCGAAATAAAGGTGGCTCTGGTCGTTACTGCATCAAGGCAAAGAAGGCAAGGTGAGCGATTCGCGTGGGCTACCGCCGCTTAACTGAGAGCGTCTACGCCGAGGGGCACACCTGAATCCCGCGCAGCGTCGGTCACTACCTAACTACGACGGCTATAGTGCCCCGACGCTATAGTGCATTGCGCTTTGTTATACCGGGCGGTCAGTTCGACGAGTCTGACTTTTGTGAAAGAATCTCAACGTTGCTCTTCACATTCCAGAATTATCGTTTAGAAGGAATTTCGTATCTTCGGACACAGAGACGCGCTTCGGAGATATTCTGCGGTAATGTCATACCTACAAAATATCGTTCAACGAACGCAAAACAATTCTCGAAATGAAATATCCTAAAATATCGCTTACGTAAAGCGAAATCCTTCGTTTTGTAGTCCGATCTGACCGGGCGATAACAGCGTTTCGGGACGCCTGGGGACGCGCGTTTTGTTATGCAACTCGTGTCGCTCGTCGATGCGATTTCGCGTCACCCCGTATAGCAACTGCGGCGCACAAGTGAGTGGACTATAGAGCGTCAGCAGGGAAACGTTGTGTTGTATACACTATTATTCCTATATGCTGGTTCCCCGAGGCCGCCTCGCTTCGCCTCACCTGCTGCTGCCGCGCTACGTGCGGATATAATTCCGTGCCAAAACGATCAAACTCGAGCGGGAATGAACAGCGAAGAGAAATGGGCAGATAAGAGAGCTTTTTTTTTTTTTTTTGAAATCTGGAACGCGCGCGAGCACATGTTGAAATTCACGAGTCGAACTACGGCTCGAAACTACGTGACGATAACGAGGTACCGTTAATTTGAAACGCAAAAACGCGCGAGGGAAAGAATGAACAATGAACGTCGCGAATGAGGAAAAAACAGGATTTTGAGTATAACGTCGAGAAATACAAATTAAACGTCGAAAGCAAACTACTCGCTACTTTTTTGGGAGATTTTTTTACGAACAAATAATTTAAAATATTATTCTACTATACGTTTTTTTCACAAATCCAAATACAGAAAAACAAATCAAAGAACTTGCGTGTTTTCTTTCTCGTACTTCCTTTTTTAAGTAAAAAAAAAAAAAAGTATCGCGTCTCTCGCGATAAGAAGCTAGAAACACGCGTCACATTTTGACGACCGTTGTGTTTCAATCAGATTTGAGCCACAGCAAATACAAAATCACGACAATCCCGGCGTAGAAAACGAGAAAGTACATCGACAATAGAAACGTGAGCGACAATTGGACTATTCTTCTCACTTCCATATTTGAAAAAAAACGGGGCAGTTCCGAGCAAATACTGAGAAAGGAAGTGTATGTGTGCGTGCACAATGAGAATTTTCCAAAAAAGCGACGTTCTCCGAAACGACGTTCGATTCGCACGCCCGATGTGGATTTTACCGATATCGTCTCCCAATAACGCGCGCGAAATCAACGAGCTCGGTCGGATCGCGATGATTCAGAATACGCACATTAAACGCTTCATGCACTATTAAACGTCAAATGCATTCCTTTCACATTCTATCGAATCTCTCGCGGCGAACAAAATACGAGATTAAGAATAATTATGCTGTGTTTTTTTCGTCAATGTTTCTTTGCTCCGTTGAAATCACCCGATGCGTGATTGTGTGTGTGTGTGTGTGTGCCGCGAAACGTTCGATTTCGATCGCGGGAATCCCGAGGAAAATGTTCCTCGAAATCGAGAGCGCGTGTTCTGTTTTGCTCCCGAAAGTTTTATGAAATGACCGCAAACAGGAAATCTCTTTGAAACAAAGTCGGAAGAGAAGTCAGCGGGTTTTCTCTAACACTTTCGATTATTCTTCTCCCGTTACTTATAATATCATTTCCCTCTGCGTGAAAATTTTCACTCGACGGTGTCGCTCCACTTAAAATAGAAATTTATGATCCGTTACATCCCGCACTTTTGTTTTACGTGTGATTTTGGTTGGATATGACTTTACTGCCGCGAGATTCACTGAATTTCGAGAACACGACGCTATTGTGCGCGAGTTTTTTAAGTTTCGAAACGTCAACGATTTCACGCGGCTCCCCTGGAGAATACTGAGTGCTGTTTGAGTTCGGAGGGTTCGAGGGTCCACGGGCTTCGATAATCGATGAGCTTATCGTTACGGAAAGCCATATGGCGTACGTACATATGTACTCGTGTTTTGCATGCGCGTGTTATATATTAGATGTGTAGAAACAATTTTAAATCAGTGAAAGTGAGGAAAAGTCAGTGCTTGCGTGTTAAAAAACAAACTCTTGTTAAAAACAAACTTAGAGTTACCTAATTATCTAATTAAAGTACAAATATTGCTACGTTATATCTGACAGTCTTTTTTTTTTTTTTTTTTTTTTAGTGAAAAAAAAAGAAAAATCGTTTTTCTATTTAATTTGTCGAACGAAGAAAACGTTTGCTCTTTCCCATCGCTTATGTAAAAAACGAGCTTGTCGACACTGTGGCAAATGAAAATAAAAATTATACATCGTCGTGACTTCAAGTGGGCAATCGCGAACACGCAATTCAGCAATTATGGCAATTATTGGTAGCCAATAATGCAGGTAGGACGATCGCGAAAGTGAAACGGTACTTGTTATCGTGTGTAATAAATAATGTTAACCGATTATTAATTGCGACTTGCGTTTTTTAGAGCAGGTATATAGCAGGTATAAGATGCAAATGAGAATAAATTAGAACGTGGATAAACAGAGGTAAAATTCTTTCACGTACTTTTCTTATAAACAACGGCAACAGTTTACTCCTACAACATAATTAAGAACGAAAGCTTTTAATTTTATCTTCTTTGATCCTAAAGATTTGTTTTTTATTTGTCTGGCACTTAAAATTACACCCAATGTGTTACATTCGTTGTTGCTGAAGAAATTCGACATCGACAATTCTATTTGTAAACACTTCGTGAGACACGGCGGTGACTCTCTCACGCGAATCTTGACAATAGACGAGATTCTCGTATTTCGTCAACGATTGAATCGATCGACTTTCTAGTCACAATCGACTCGGATTAAAAATCTAAGAGTTTTCTTGTACGTGACTCTTCCGAGCGGAGATATTCCGCAATGTAAATTTCTAATTACAAAAAAATTTCGATTTCAGTAAGAAACTTCTACTTACCCTGAGCGTCAAATTGTCTTCTACGTCGCAACATCGATCTTCCCTGCGAAGGAATTGGTCCTGTTCTGTCGTGGCCATCTTCGTTGACTTCGTCCTCGCCCGCACTGGTTGCACTGTCACGTTGCACCACCTCGTCGCCGATCGTCGACGAAATCGCACCGCCGGTACCGCCGCCGAAGAACTTCACCTTCCTGGTCACGTCCACGTATCCGTGCAAACCGGTCTCGCTTAATCTAAATAAAAACCGAAATTGAATTAAATCTTTTTTATTTCCAGTATGACCTCTCAAATACATTTGAAAGAAATTCTGCATCGAGTTTAATATAATTGTACATCTTCAAAATTTTAATTAAGAGTTTTGCAACGTGCCTGACGCTCTCGCTGCCGCTGCTCTCGTATCTGGTGCTGCTGTTGGACTCTCTTCTGGTTCGTGTTATGGCGTCGCGTATTCTCTGAGAAGCGGAGCAAGAGTCTGCCCCGATTTTACGCGGCAGTGCAGGAGTTGGCTCGCTCTCGCTCTCCCGCGGACTGTATCTCGATGATCTCGTGCTCAGCGGACTGGCTTCGGGCGACAAATGCTGTTGACGAAAATATAAATAAATAAATAAATAAATAAATGAAAGTACAACTGAAATATATACATTATGAGTACCGTCATTATAAGTATTATATATAAGCCTTACACATTGCATTTATTTGCAAAACTTACGCTTGAACAACGCTTGTTTGGAGTGTCGTCAGTATCGTCCGGATTCGAAAATTCCTCTTTGGAAAACTTTCGTCTCACCTTGAGAAACAAGTAAGTTTCATGAAACAAAAATAAGTTTGCGAGTCGTGGTTAGATATATTAAGCAACAAATATATTATGAATATGAATGAGAGAATCTCACTGACCACTTGAAATTCGTCCGCCCTCTTTTCATAACCGAACTCCAGTAAACCCTTTTTTTCGGTAACGACACCGATGTCTCCGTCGCTGCTAACGTCCAACAAACGTTCGGCAATACCCTCCTCGATGTTGTATTGCTCCTTGTCGTTCTCCGCGACGGACTCGACCGGTTCGTCGATCGCGAGCAAATGCTTCTCGTCTATCATCATCTCCTCGCCCACGACCATTGTGTTCTGCTCCCGCGTTCGTTCATCCTGCGTCCTATTCCCCACGACGATAACGTCGATCATCCTTGCGTTCTGACTCTCAACATCGAATTTCTCGTTTTCCTTCGGGATTATCTCGTCCTGCTCGATCGAAACAATCGTTTCTACAATCCTCGACGATTCCTCAGCGTCGTTGTCACCTTCCTTGCAGTCTTCGCACTTGATCTTATTCTGTTCGCCGGTAACTTTCGACTTTGTCGAACCGCCTACGGTCTCCGTTCTCTCCTGCTTTCCTTTCGCGGATTCCTTGATCAAATTCGCGCTTTCTCTGCCCACGTCCTCGCGACTGTTGTCGCGGCGAAATATTCGTATGCCCGATTTGCCGGCTTCGTCCTTGCCGGTGGGCGTTAACAAGGCGAAAAATGGCGAAGATCTCACCTCCTCTTTGGGATCCTTTCGCGTGGACTTCAGCGAATGACGGATGTCGTCCTTGCTATCCTGACGCTTCAGACGCTCGTCTTTGCCGCGGGAAGACAATAATTTCGGAATCAGACTCGGCACGCTTATGTCCTCGCGGCTGCGTCTCAAATCGTCGGTGCTTCCTCTGTACCTACAGAAAATTAAGATATTCCTCATAGAAATTATCTATAAAGCTTCTTCGGTAAAATTAAAACTCAAGTGAGAAAAGATGATACATACCTGAGGGGAATAAGTGACCGTTTAGGCGACTCCTGCGGACTACGTATGTCCTCGAACTCCTTGGAGCTCCTTTTAAGAATGGGAATGTTCGACTTTCTCTCGCCATGCTTCGCCGGGCTCAGTTTTGCATCGGGCGATATAAATTTCGCCAAGATTCTCGGCGGTTTTATCAGCGAGATCCTCGGCGAGATGCTCTGCTCCTGCGGAGAATTCTCTTGCTCCGCTTCAACCCTCTTGCCAATTTTCGAAGTGCAGTCTGCTGATGACACTTTCTCCTCTAATTTGCTGATTGATTGTTCTCGTTTCGTTCGTTCGTTGTTCGGTGTGTTTCTCCTCTCGATCGCTTCATTTGCATCCTTGGAGTTTTCTCCGATGATGTCCTCGATGCACTCCTTCGAATTGCTTTCTCGCGATTCTTCGGTTCTCGATGACGTTCTGTCGACGAAGCTCGAATCGTTCGCCGGTTCCGGATAATCCTGATGGCGAGACGGCAGACTGCGATATAACCGCAATTCCGGAGACCTTCTTGCAGCTGACCAACGTGGAGGACCTTTCAAAAAAAAAATAATAATAATTTGTCACAAATCTCATTAGAACGAAGAAATGTTTTCAGAAAATTATTATAAAAAATATTGGCACCGAACGAT
>QVNW01001195.1:0-22751 GCA_014825475.1 Pseudomyrmex flavicornis
GGGGGGGGGGGGGGGGGAGGAGGGTGAGACTGGAAATGTCAGAGTTCATTTATTATTGTCCGGCCAATGTGGCGCGCAAAGCGCGGGAATTGTCGACAATGAAATCATAATTTGCGTCGCCCGACCCAGACGCGCCCTTGAGTAAGCTGTTCTACGAGGCGCGCGATCCATACGGCGGCGGCGGAGGATAAGTTTCGGGAGTGGCACGTACGCGGTAACGAGCCGTTAATAAATGTCTCGAACAAACAAGTCGAAAACTAGGACCAAAAACAAGTTGCGCAAACACGTAACATCCGATTTACGCAGCGAGCAACGGCGGGGGTTCACTAGAATGATCATCCGGTGGATACATAAAGCGAAGTTAGATGAGCAATTCCACTTCGGATACTTCGGAGTCATGCTTGAAATATTCTGGCGCTTCTGCGTTATGTTTAAAATATTCCGTTTGTGCGCATACATCATCAGGTTGTAAAAATTAATGAAGCATTCACACGACGAAATGAATTATGAATATATACAAAACCTACGTTTGGCGCGTTTTAACTTGCGTGATGAAATGCGTTTTTTTTTTTGTGGTATTTTCTGGTGGAGACGCGTCAGGTATGCAAGTAGTCCGACATTAGGCGGCTTCTCTCGCACTTTTCGAAAGAAAACAGTATACACACCCCCGTTGTAAAAGTATTCTCTAAACCAGCAGAGCGCGCGCGTCGAAATAATCTCGAGTGGCTGATGCATCTTCTCTCATCCCGTGTCTGTGATATCACGATACAACGACACGCTTCACCTTTGACGCGATTCCCCATAGTCCTGTAATAAAGTACTTCCCGTGCGAACAACCTGTGAACTTCGCTTCGAAAAATATATACGTTGCTGTATATCACGTTGCTCGAGATACATCTCTTGTGTTTTTTTTTTTTTCTTCTTTTTTACACGAGGACGATATCATCGCGGCATTGAACGGTAATGTAACGAAAGTCGAAAGCGAAGAGAGCGGCAATTAATAGAAACTAACGAATCATCGTTAAAGCGCGCTCGCATCGAGAGAAGTCGATCGATAAGATTAACTCCGCCTCGCGGAGTCTAATTTTATCTTCTCTATAATCAAGTCTGATTAACGATTTCCGTCGATTACATCAAATTAGTTGATTAACTCTTGTAGTGTTTCGCGGCACGAAACGTAACGCGAATGTTTATCAGATGTGTACCGCGGTAAACACCGCGGCAATTACGCACTTCGAACCACCGAACTCGACACGGACAATGTGCGTGTTTAATTACGCAAAAGTCAACGGTATATATGTATCTCTCTGATTACTTAGCTCGTGGAAAAGCAGAACGCTCGCGATTGAATAAATTTATATATTGCGCGTAACTATTTATGCATTCACGCGGAATGTTTTCTTCGAGAAATTTGAATTATAATTCTTCTTGCGAGCAAACATTTTAACTCGATCGGCTAACGAGAAGAGCGAAGTGACGCGATTGCCGATTACGTTCAAACGCGATGAAAATTTATTGTGACATTTATCGCAACAATATCTGTCTGTGTAAATACGCGCGCTGTTAATTAACGTGATATAATAATATTAATTTATTATTCAACGCGCGCACAAATATTAGATAATGAACACATGTCGATGGCGTGAAAACTGCGGGCGCATAATTGTCAATAGAGTTGTCCAATCCCCGGGGGAAACGTCAGAGCGCAATACTAATTTGTACACCGTTGTACGTATGTAATATGATAGTATATCAATTGGTGGAGATCACATGCCACTTTGATTGGCGCGTGTTATGTCGCGCGGGCACGGAAATTCGTCGATGAAACCGCAATTATACACACAGGTTGCCGCGTGCTCATCATCAACATGGATTTCCACTGTAAGCGATGACATTGAATCGTAAAAACACAAATGGATTTACACACACACTACTTTTATAAGATTATCTTCAACAGCTGATGTGTACAAGTAAATCTTATTATTTTTCACGACGGACGCGACGTAACAGTCATGAAATCCTCTTCTCTCGAGCATAATCAAGCGGAATAGCGCGCGCTATCCGCTCGCGAGGATATTGGTTCGCGCGCGCAAGAACACGGAGTGCATGGCGAGAGGCCATGTATATATTAATCTCATAATGGAATCTTCTTCCAGAAACAATAGCCTATCAGAAAATTACCATCGCGGCTAAAGACTCGAGTCTTTCTTTACTCGCGGACTTTTGCGGATGAGATACTCGAGCTCGCGCTTTTTTTCCCCACACGAGAACTCCGCCGCGCTCTTTAACGTTCTGCGAATCGCGTCTGTTTTTCACGGTCTTTGGATATCAGAACGGATATCTTTAAGAGGATAAAACGACGAATGGCTCTTGCCGCGCGAATTGGATCACACTCGCTCCTTCAAACACACCTTTTCCGTGCGTTTTCGCGCGAATGCAAATGCGATATTTTTATTTCACGACCACTCGCGAACTTAATTCGTCCCTTTGAGTTCCATCTCCGGGATATATTTGTACGTCAAGCACGCCCGCGACTTGCCCTCGCTCTCTTCCCGAGTTTATCCCTGGGCGAACGGAAACGCTTATCTTTAAACTTTGTATTTTATCCGACTGCAGGAAAAAAGCAGAGGATTTTCTTTATCCGTTCCTCTTCCCCCCCCCCCGTTTGTTACCGCGGAACGCATGTAAAAACGCGCGCAGTAGATTGAGGCTGATTCCGCACGGGAGCGATCGTGCAACAACCGAATTCTTTCGATTGTTTTGTTGAATATAATAGTCAGAAAACAACACGCGCGCAGTTGTATAAATTCTACGTGCCGCAACCGTGAAATTTATTATTGCGTCAGCTGTAAATGCTGCTGTTTTTTCGGGGCAACGATTTCCGCGTCGTGTAAATAAAATTCTGGTTTGCGAAATTTTTTTTTCGGGTTTAACTGCGGATAAACAATTGCAACAAAGGTCTCATTGAGCACGAAAGTGTACGGACAATTCTTTCCCCTACCCCTTCACGTGTATAATCAAAATAGTGCAGAAAAATTCGAAGCCTGAGAAAATTCCGAGATATTTTTTTTTTTTTTATTATTTTGTCGTCGAGAGGATTCGTTATTCTTGTCATGCGTGCGTTAATTAAAGCTGTATAGATGGATGTCGGATGTTAGTCCTAAGGATAATCACGTCGTCGGATAGTATCAACTTGCCTTTGCGCTCCCCTCTCTCTGTGTGTGTGTGTGTGTGTGTGTGTGTGTGTGTGTGTGTGTGTGTGTGTAGATATCTAATATAAACCTATTCACATGACGCAACAAACAAGGATATGATGTTACACAGAAGAAACGCGTCCTTTTCAAAGGGACCTAATTTTATGAATACTTTAGCGGAATTCGCAATGGCAGGTGTTCCTCGTAAATCATCACCGCCGGAGGGAGTGGGATAAGTGCGTCTTTTACAAAGTGGCGCGTACGAGTTTCCTTTCTCTAGTTGTCTTGGAGAAGTTTCGAGAGATATTCGCGGAGAACGAAGGGCGCGCTGCGAAAACACAAACGCACATCGGGGATGTGCCCGCTTTTCCTTTCCGGGGCAAGTTTCTGTTGCGAGAATTCTCAGTGTTCAATATTTGAGCGTTTCCTACGTAGTTCGAGGAGAGATGTCCTTTTCCGCGCTCGCATTGGCAAATCTTCGCACAACAGCAAATATACGGTTACAGCGGATTCGGGTTTTATTACCGACCGGCTTTCATCTCGGCTTTCATCGTCTAGACGGGCATAATAATATTGGAACGTTCCGTGTTTTACGGGTTTACATCTTTATAAAACTTTTTTTTTTTTTTTTTTTTTTTTTTTTTGCGATGATGAATTGTGATCCATCATTTTGTGAGAGACGGCGTCGCTTACACGAAAAGGCAATGACCACAAATTTCGAATAAAAGCATCGCCGCCAATGCCGCTATAACTGTGACAAATATAATTGCAATCGACACATATATAAACGTATATCTTTATTCTTATGCTGATAATTTTTCTTCATGAATACTTTTATTTAAATAAATTAATGTATATAAGTATTATAGCTGTATACAAGTGTGTTGAGCGTGCAGATATGTTAATATCTCGGTAATCATTAATGATTTCTTGAAACACACAAGCGCACCGTAATTATTCGATGCGTTTTATGCGTCATGGCTCAAGATAACTTCGTGGCTATATATGTGCAACCTCTTTGATAAACAAGCCAGCGATACCATAAACGTGATCCACATTAAAAGACAGATCGCGTCGCATTGTTAGAGAAATACTCAAAGCTCTGAAATATGCGCGGCGTGTTCTGTCGTTCGTTTGCCCGACATGTGCCGGGGGTATCCTCAGGCCGATATCGATTTTCATCGGCAGAGAGATAGTCCTATCCGCAGAAATCCGCAAAGCTGGTTACAGAAATATCTCGCTTTTTTTTTTCTGTTTCACACACATACGATCGTATTCTTATTATACTTATAATTACATAATTCTTGTTATATAATTGTCGATATAACATCAGAATTCATATTCCTTATGTTAATTTCGTTTTTTTTTTTTTTTTTTTTAAGTCTCAGGAAATTTATCATCAATTTGCTATAATAAATTTCTTTCGCAATTTCTTTTTCTTGATTTGAATTTGTTTAACAAGCCACTCTATATAATCTGTTCGCGCATCTTTTAGTAAACAAAGCTCAAACGTTGCCTCGCTACTTGTGACAGCGGAAATTGTTATTTAAATTGTCTTTCAACGCACGAATACTGTATATTTATTGCATGACTTCTTCAGAAGACGACGTTTTTTTAATTCAATATCTGTGTGACGCGCTTAAAAGATTGTTTACAAACGGTTAAGTGCATATAGAAGTTTTTTTTGTGATTTCTATTCAGTTGTTTGAATAATTACACTCGATGCAGTCAGATGAACCGAACTATTTGAACGTCACACATGAAGCATGTGGCAGAAATAAAGAAACGGTCGTAAATCGACATTTTATCGTTTCATAAACTATTTTTAATAGTATCACTAGCATTGTACATTTCGCAACGTGTCATGTGACAACTTGTTGGAACTCGGAATGTGATCAAGAAAGCAGCGTATACGTCTACTTGCAACCGATGATATTACAAATAACAAGCGTTAAATAAATGTGTATGTACGTACACGACTGGAAGCAATTAGAAAAAAAAAATATACACTTGTTTTCTCTGTGCGAGAAACGCGACGAATATCAAATCGATACAGTGACTCGCGTTGCGCGCGCATCCGATATTCACTTCGTGCGCACTTAGCGTAAATAGCAAAGTGCTGGAGACGCCACGGAATCATATTTGAGTTCAAGAAGTTATCGACAGTAAACGCCTTGATAACGAGACGGTCTCTCTCTCTCTCTCTCTCTCTCTCTCTCTCTCTCTTGATATATATATTTGTCACGTGTCTATCAGACTCGCTTATCATTGAACTTTTACTCGTACCGCCAATGCTATTTATCTCGTCGCTCTTATCGTAGCATTCGTTACATCTCGATACACAGCTATTTTTGCTATCAATGTCATTTTGTAATTGCGAGAGTTTATCATTTCGGAATTATTGTATAAATAATTATTGTATATTGGTATAAATAATATCTTTATTTATACTTCCGATATGTTTATTATTTTTTTTTTTTACGAAAGAAAACTTTTTATAATAGTAATTTTGATAATCGGGAATGATTATGCGACAGAAAATATGCAAACTTAATTATAGCGTGTATAATTTGATTGAAATGAGAATATGTATTGAATTTTTGATAGAATGTCATATATCTCTGCTTTCAATCCGATCAAAAAATTCTTTAAAATATTATGATAAAATATACGCGTTTCATATCACAATTGCAGTGAAATTTTTAAATCCTTGTCAGATGTAAAAAAAAAAAAAATCCTTTTTTTTCATCAGCCATTGTTTGTTAATTTTTACGTCAGCGATATCCACGGGTTTCTGCGGATGAACTATCCGGGCGTTCTGTTAAATACATAGAGACAAGCGCTCAACTAAAAAGAAATATAATTTCAGACACGTTTTTCTCGATATTTTTGTAAGTTCACAAAGTTTTCTTTTCTTTTTTTTTTATTGTTTAAATCAGTAACCAAAGCAGTATACTAAGCAACTATACCATCGTCTCACATACAAATACTGCAGATAAATGCTCAGCTATCGATTCTCCTCTTGTATAAATAAGTTCGATAAGTAATCGTGTCTTAATGACTTTGTTAAGATACGCATTCGTTAAGATATTATTTATACCACATGTTACTACATATCGTTTGTTAAGCGACGTTGGTATCAAGATCGGATCGCAAAAAATATATATATATGCGCACGAATAAACGTCACATCGCGAAACGAGGAACGTCGTCGTCGCTATCATTGACGCGTCCGTCGAACGTGCAACGACGCGCGGGTCCATCGGGCTGGCTTTTTGAGATGCAGATTTTACACGCCTATGCTCGGAGGGCGTTCTGTCGTGTTTTGCTATAAAACGTGTGCCGCATCGTGCACGCACCCGTGCGCCCCGCGGGGACCGGCCGAGCGTGCCGCGAATTTGCCGGTCAACGGTGGCGAATGAAAACGCGCACGACCGTGGAGATCGGACTCGGACTCCATCGAACATAAATCCCCCATTTTCGTGACAAGAAAGGGGGACAAAAAAAAAAAAAAAATACAACGCGCACCGCCGCCATCCCAAAGAGCGCAGCAGCGCGTCGAGACAGCCGGAAACTTTTCCAATTAAAGTACTCGCTATCCGGAACGATATCGGTGGGATACAACACACCCGATCTGCCCGGTCTCATTAACGCTTTTCCAAGGTGGATACAGCGCGACCGGGTCGTGGGAAAAGGGGACAACGAGCGGATAAAGAGACTAGAGATCGGCCGGGCTATTTTTCTTGGCCCCGGCCATAACGTCCCGATTCGAATGACAACACGCTCCTCCGAGAGATAGGTAGCGTACGTTTCGATTTCCATCACGGCCGCCGGTGTATCGCGAAATCGGTGCGGGTTAAAAGGAGGAAAGGGGGAATGAATAGACCGCACTCCGAGGCCGGGCAATTTTATTCGAAATCGCCCGAGTGTTAAACTATGCCCGATTGAAAATCGATATTTCATTCCGGTCGAACTGCCGACATGCCGGCGCGGAGAAGGGGAGAGAAGGAGAGAGAGAGAGAGAGAAAGAGAGTTAGACCGGCAGATTTTATACGTCGAGTAGACGATGCGCACATGCCGGAGGTTGCTGGCGCAAAAATTCTGATGCGCCGAATAGTTTTGCCGTTGGATTAACTGCGTTCAAGACGCGGCTTGGTATATTTTCGCGTATACGTGTGGCCGCGGATAGAGTCCAGGCGAATATCTTCCGATCGATCGGCAGTCGAATATTGACAACCGATAGAGGAGCAAACGCGGGAATACGCGAAGAAAGTACGATCGAATCGTCATAAAAGTCACCGAGTTTGAAAAGCTCGAGTTTAGAAATGAAATTTCTACTTCGAATCGATTCTTGGCTTTTATTTTTTTGCACGTTACCTAGCGCGATTTTTCGGCACGTAAGTATTATCACCAGAAAATAATGAGAAATATTGTTTGTTACTTCCGAAAAATGTTTTGTGACTTGTTGAGAGAATAATTTTCGTTATACCGAGCAAAATAAATTGACGTTAAATTTAATGCGCGACTAACCTGAACCGCAGCGTAATATCCATTAGTAACGTAGTGACTCAAATGCAACTGGGTTAGACATTCATGATGGTGAATTATTCGACAACGAAAACACGCAGCTCAGTTTGTCAGCGTCGCGCGCTTGTAGCATCTAACGGTGAACCTTGTACATATCGCGGGGAAGGTGCTGCTGCGGCAGCAGCAGCAGCAGCAGCAGCAGCGCGTAGTCGGTAGTCCTTTAGAGCGCGAGAGGCACTAAAACGAAAGTAATAAAACGCGTTACAACGGACGCTGTTATTTCGCCCGTTCAACTCGGAGCGATAGTTAGCTCCTCGCGAAAGATTTACAACTCCTACGAAAGAATGATTCTTCATTTTCTCGCGCCCCGAACTCTCGAATACTTCTCATTTATCTCGGAAAAGATGAGGGATGAAGATGTACGGCGTGTAACGAGAGAGAGAGAGAGATTTATGTTGATATTTAATGCCGGCAACATTACCGGCCACATTACGAACGTCCAAACAATGAATAGCTTAAACGTGCATCGCGAAACGCATTTTTATTTCTTCATAAGCTCGCGCGCTTAAGGAAACATTTGTAATATACGACAGTTAGCATTTTTTTTTTTCTTGAAACGACGTTTTGCCGCTTTGTCGATATTGCGCGCGCGTAATTTATAGCGCGAAATTTTTTATCGCGTAATAATATTAAATAAAAATAAAACAGTATAAAATATATCGGACGTGAAATAAATGGGGATTCTTGACGGAAAAATACAACAAATTGCTCGTTTATTACGCGCCGCGCTATTATTTTATCTTTTCCGCTGACATATGTATGTAGAAACGCATAAATTATACTCTCCGCCGTACGGAAATATTTTCATTTATATGTGACACACTTAATTCCACTTTACACGCGCGCATTAAATTCACACTGCATGCGAAATATATTGTTTTTCTTTCCCGTTTTTTTTTGTTTCTTTTTTTTTTTGCAAACAAAATTACTTCACCGTTAGAACGTTTTCTGATCGTGATAAAAATTCTTCGCGCTTACGAATAGTAAAGGGGAGGGAGCGTTTGCCTGTTACTTATTGCTCGGTGAATGCCGCGAGTGTCACCGTGTCGTAAATCGGCTAGACTTGCGCTCACACGGGCGGACGCAATTACGGATCTCCTATGCTATGCAGTACATCGTAAGATATTAACAGCCGCGCGCGTTGTAATTTTTGTTCCGACGTGTTTTATCCGGACGCGTTATTGTCTCGGTTCTCTCGTGAGAGTGCGAAATAAAAAACAAAACAAACTAAAAACACAGCAATGCCGACATTGAGAAATTTACGCCGGCTTGTTTGCGCGCGCGCGCGTGAAGTGTAATTTTCTTAATTTCGCGCTTAATATATGTATACTTTTACGCTTCCACAACAGACAGATAATATTTTACGGGTTTGAATAATTTTTTTTTCGTATTTGTTTAATGAATATATACCGAGCGATTAATTTTCTTCATTTTCACGGTTGCTACCGTATTGTATACGTTCAATATGTGCTAAAAAAATTGTTTAGCAAAAGCAAATAAAGAGCGAAATCAAATATAGATATAGATATTTAATCGTATTTCAAAATCGAATTTCTTTGTAGGTGACAGAATAAAATACGATTTTTAATTTAGCGATATATATTTTACCAAAGGTATTGCACGATGTACTCGCGCCACAAGCAAAGTACGCGAGACGTGTGTGTGTGTGTTTGTTAATCCTTTGAAATATGCAAAGGGAAATTCCGGGATATCTGTCGCATTGCAAAAGCTCGGCTTCCTAACGAGCGCAAGGAAACCCCGCACACAAGGCACAGTCTCTGCGTGTTTCGCACTTTTAGGATTAAAAACGATAATTTATGTAGTTTAACAATTAAGAAAACGTTCTTAATGCAGGAGACAAGTTAATGTTCGCTCTCTCAAAATTCTTTTGAGAGAATAAAAAAATAATAAAGAAAAATATTTTGATGTATTTTTATCTTTTATATATACTGCGACAAAAGCGCGATACAAATTTCAAAAGCTGTGAAAATTATATATAAACTCGAAAGCGTATGAGAGAGAGAGAGAGAAAAAGAGAAATGACTGTACAATGTGTGTTACTAATTGCATTTTTGTCGGAGATTCATATCAAACATATGATTGATAGAGGCCGCGCTTTTTGGTCGATCG
The DNA here is from genome assembly GCA_014825475.1 of Pseudomyrmex flavicornis. Taxonomy (NCBI): domain Eukaryota; kingdom Metazoa; phylum Arthropoda; class Insecta; order Hymenoptera; family Formicidae; genus Pseudomyrmex; species Pseudomyrmex flavicornis. The sequence continues at coordinate 9,912 of QVNW01001195.1, forward strand.
ACGCCGACGTGGCAACAGACGTGGCAGCTTCATAGGATTCCGGCGGCTATCGCCTCGTACCAGTATCGAACCGCAGCGTGCGGTGATTGACAAAGGGACTAAAAGAGAGAGAGAGAGAGAGATAGAAAGGGGAAGGAGAAAGAGAAGTAATTAGTCGGTAGAATGAAAATTATCTGCTTTCGTATGCGTGACTAAATTAATTGCATATACGTTTGTCTTCGCGATGCTTTTTCGAGAAACATGAGCCACGACATGCACTTTCATTAATAATCTGTTCAAAGCAAGCGTAGAACTGATGTAGCAATTCGTTTTATCAATGTTCATTAACAGAACGTTGCTTTCAATTATTGCAATTATTTAATCAGATATATATACATATATATATATATATATATGTATATATCTTGAAAATTAATTTCTGCAGAGTCAATATTTTTATATTCGACAATTTATATAGTTTACTTATTTCTTTCTGTGGTTAGGTAAAAACTTAATTGCAATTTAATTAGATCTTCCTTTGAGCTCTTATTCTGTATCTCACCGCAAATAAATATGGAATCTTTTCTTCGATGGGGAGGCCTCTCACCGCCATAACGGTGAGTAAATTCCACTAAGAGAACATTAAGAGAGAACGACCGCCAGTACTTCAGAAGCAGGAAATGTTAACGTAACGAGGACGCGCTCTCCTTCAGTAGTAGGTACGAGAGCTTGACTCGTCCAATCTAACTATCCTTAGACACACCAATCACTGACCAAAAGCAAAGCGACGGCAGTGCTGTCTCTACTGCGCAAATGATTATGTCATGCTTGCGGGTAAATTAGACGCATTGTAATCAACATACATACACACACACACACACACACACACACACACACACACACACACACATCGCAGAGTCAATATCTTCAGGCATATAACAAAGATAATAATACATTAATCACAAATGCAAGAAAATGTGAAAAAAAAGCAGATCATTACGCAACAATCTTCCGCTCGAACGGAATCTTTTTACGAGAGTTTTGGAAAAATTGTAGTTTCGACGCGTTTACCGCGCGCTTTTGAAGACACCGCGAACGTTAAACGCGCGAGATTTCTTGCAAGTAAACGCGATAATGCAAAGCAACAAGCGAGGAGAGAAAATAGCGCCGTAAAATACCTTCGCCTCACCGACGACGAGCCACGGAAATGACCTTCAGTAACGAGTAAAGAGCCTTTTTCTTCGCCACTAACGTTAAATTGCGTTCTAATTGCGAGCACGCGGCGTGTCCCGGATGCCGGCGGAGTTATGAAAATACGTTTTCTGATCCCACTTCTTTGCGTTTTATCACGAGCCGCTGATTCTCGGTTACAATCCGCGTTACTATCCGCCACGTCTATGTCAAACGAGGTAAGCGCATTAACGCGCAAGAAAATATCGCGGTTTGCCGAGTTCGCGGACATACAGAGAGAAAGAGAAAATGAAAGAAAGAGAAAGAGAGAAACGCTCGATTGTGCGGCATTTAATTACATTTTCGCAATTCACCGAGCGCTTTCGGACTAAGTACAATGCGTCTGAATTGTGTGGGCGCAGTTGCGCGACGCATTGCGCGCGAGAATTTTCGCGTTTTACATCCCCAACTCTTTCATCACTTTTCTTGTCGTTATCGTCGTCGTCGACGCGACGTTTTTCTCGGAACAAAGACTTCGCATTCCCGCCACACGTTTAACGCGATCGTCCAAAGCATCTTCATCTCGCGTTGACGTTGACTCTACACATTAGACAAAGAATTACACGGTCACATTGAGCGGATAATAGGACTTTAAGTCCGAAAGTGAGATTTTAAAGTCGCGCGAGTATCGTTGTTGCGCACGAAACGCTTACTGCCGCGACGATAAAGTGTTTTTACTTAATTCAGCAATTATTTCGAAAGAATATATGTTTGCGTTACTATTGAAAGAAAAGTCATCAGTTCTGTTTAAAGGACATTTCAAACGTAAAGTTTACAACAGTAGCGCGCACTGTGCACGTCATAACCGCAATTAGTAGATTTGTTCAGTCAGAGTGAGACAGAGAGAGAGAGAGAGAGAGAAAGAGAGAGAGAGAGACTTCAGGTAGAAATTTCGAAGTTTAGTCTGGCGCGTGGCGCATAGACTTCGGATGGTACGTGCTCGGAACTTCTTATGAGAGAGCGGGACGGAGCCAGCTCGATTACGGAGCATCCCCGAAGGGGGTAAAGAGCGCAGTCACCCTTAAATTGCCCCGATGAAACAGCAAATCGTCGGCGGTGGCGATACCGGGGAAGATGAGGGAGACAAACGAGCCGGCCATTTTCGTTCGAGTCGGTCCTTGCACGTAATACGAGAAACGACAAGGAGGCCGCACGTAATACACTCGATTATGATGGAGAGCGAATCGAAAGTAAACGCGATTCCGAGGCTCGATCGACCGAGTCTGTCGACGAAAGAAAATCCTTAATTTCCTATTCACACGTTCTGTGACGCGCTCGCAATCTGCTGGACGGAAATGCGACCGCCTATGAACTCACGCGCCCGCGTACGTTGTATGCGCTCGCCGCGAAAGGCTTTCGCTCACGTTCGCCCGCAGTGGTACGAAACGCTATTGGCGAGTCCATCGGTGCTGGAATTCAACGTCACCCGCCGCGCATCCGTTCCGATGTCGGGCGGAAAGCAAACGGTGTACTCTCGGACCGAGGGACAGACACACCGTGTGCCATTCATGTTTATGGAAGCTGGTCCATTTGCCGGGATCCCCGTGGAAACTATCCCGGCATAAGTCTTTAACCCGACGTTGAAATGCCGAGCTCTGTCGGCGGTGCGAGTTGTGACGGTATATTCATAACTCGCTACCTTGCCCGCGTCTTACTTTGGAAATTTTAAAATTGTTATCTAATTCGCGAACATAGAAAAATATTCCCGTTGCTGAAATAGTCAACCTTATGTTCTTACTGCTTATATTTTACGAACAAAATATAGCTGCGATGTTTTTTTATTGTTGTTATAATGGAAAAATGAATTTAAACTCTATCGCGACGGAAATAATTGAGAAAAAGTTTGTTTGTGAAAAACTATTTTTATTATGTAAACACAATTTTTCAAGATGGAATAAAAAAAAACAAACAAACATTCGCGTTACAGAATTGCTGATATGATCGACAGTACAATCGCCGCAGCACACTGAACGCTGCGACTGACGTTATTATAACAATGTTAGGACGTGATTATCGCAAACTTGGCACAAAAACCGATCAATTTAACGGCATCGCCATCTAGTGTGAATTATCGAGCGGTAGCTTACCTTAAGAATCGATTCACCGTAGCTATTATAACCGCGATTACAAAGCTATCTAACCTCTCGTGAGAAGAAGTTGATCTGGCTCGAGGCAACAGCACGGTCATAGGTTGTCCGCGCTTGCTGTCTCGACGGTCTAATTAACGAGACTAATTGACAAAGTTCTCTCTGTGAGAGTCGTCTTGCCGATCATAATTGGAAATACATTTCGCAACCACCACGTCGATTGTAAACTATCAGAATTCTCGTTGCCGATCCGCGCGCCATTCGGTGAAATATAATGCCAATTGTAACAAACATGTCTCTCTGTGTATCAACGCAACGCACTTGCACATCTACGCGTTTGTGGTATCGTAATATGTTATAGCTATATATACCTATAGTATGTTATAGCCATATATATATAATTTTCATTGCAGTGTGTAGACCCAGCAATGTGATATTCGTAATTTTCATACGTATTCTATAAACTCGCAACGTCACACGCGTCACGTCCGATCACGCTTGTGTGATTTATTATTATTATTATTATTATTATTATTATTATTATTATTATTATATGTATATTATCTATATTACCGCAAAGGACATGGACACTCGTTGTTATACAAATTACGCGTGGATTAATATAATCTAATATTCAAGGTATGTTGATTACGTGATACTATGCCAATCGGAATGTTCTAATTATCTAGTTTGCATATTCAATGTATATATTATAATATATATATATATATATATATATATATATATACATACATATATATGTAAATATATATTGTATACAAATCCCGTTGTGATTTATTATTTTTTTTAAATTTTGCATTACACTTTTTTGCATTTCTTCGTGTAATTCTTCGTTGATCAAAATGTCGAAGAGAAAAATATTCCTCTGTGTTTCGAAAAGAATCGTGTGCAATGATCTACCGTACCAATAACTATTCGGTTCTTCAATCATTCATCTTTCGCTAAAGAAAACACTGTGATAAAACCGCCGAACGACGAAGACCTGTATCGAAGGTGGCGTTGATCGGCCGCGGAGAAACTTCCGACGACTTTGCTGTCAGTTGACCTATTCTCGCCGGGGAACGAAGTATGAAAATTGCTCGGCCACTTTGTCGTTGCGCGCACCGGAAAGTGGCTGCGACAACACCGTGCGAAAAGGGAACACGTTCCGTTTCTCACGTCGTAGAAACGGTCTATAACGTATGGACACGCGGGAACAGAACGCGCGACGCGCCTCGCAGAAAATAATAAGAACCCTTTAACGTGCGCTTCTCGCGAGCGAAGTCTCGGGGAGACATTTGGATTCGCGCCACGCCACGTCGAAAGAATAAAGCTGTTCACTTTTGATACGTACACGAAATCCATTGTAGAGGTGAACGCTATTGACAAAATGAATGATGGTTTATATGGCGCCGAACGTCCCGTTTTCCTCATCCTCCCTCTTTTAGCCGGCGCTATAAATCGTCTCTTGCAGAGAAACCGGCCGGTTTTCAATGCGGCGGATGTGCTGCGTGCCGCCGCCTTTTCTTCGTTCTCTCCTTTTGATAAAATCGCGCCGCTTCGACAGATTCGAGAAGCTGATATTTCGTCGCTAAACAAGATGCAGATATATATCGGTGGTCTGTCACTTGTTTTGTGGGAAACATATATTTTTATGATACAACTTTATATACTCTTGTCACATGTCTGAAAAAGAAATACTTTCCCAATAGAACTTATAAATTGCTCTTCGGAAAGAGTTCGTAGCGTTTCAAAATTTTTCGAACCATTTCCGAGACTTCTGAAAACTTGAAGTAAATGTGTGAGTAAAAAACATAATTTGTGAATATAATTTCAAACAGAATAATTATTTTATTTAATCTAATGTTATTGAATTCGGACTTTCTTTCTTTGCTCGCGTATAATATTTTTTAAGTATCACAAAACTTGCTCTCTCTCTCTCTCTCTCTCTCTCTCTCTCTCTCTTTCTGCTCAAGAGTCTGCTGCTATATTACCTTATTTTACCTTATTAGTATGACATGCACGGTCTACATACGTGTTAATATAGAATTAGATGCGGCCAACCGCGAGCACGGGCATTACGAGCTGCGTACCGAACCTACCGCACACTGAACACGTAACAAGTGCAGCCGCCGGAATTAATTGCCATTATTTCGGTAATTATGTTTACGGCAAATAATTGCGTTTGCATAATGCGAGTAATTTTGCGGGCGCGGCCAGTGACGATACTCGCGCAGTTTAATCTGTAAGTGGAAACTGCCAGCGTGTTCTAAGATCAAGAGAAGTTATTTACTGATCAAATATTCTGTGCGTTAAGAGCCTGCGTTATTTTCATCTCTGATTACAACGTTTCGTAAACTTAAACCGAACGTCGCGAACAAGAACAATTCTTGCGTCCCGCTATATTCGTAGTAGTCGTGAGATAACAATATGAATAAACGTGAACAGTAGAATTGAAAAGCGAAACAATGAGACGCAGGATCGATGTCGAGCAAAGCAGATGTAGCTTAGTATTTTAAAGTAGTATTTTAAAGGTGAGCGATGTTGTGGGGAGGGTTCAAGACGTTTCGAGCTCTTGCGTGAGTCTTTATCGGTCGTATATTTAAAATGAAATGTTGAGCCAATGTCTTGTTGCGTTACAACGATTTTATCTTTTGACTATTTTTCTCGGCAGGGATTAGTATATAAATAGTTGCCTCTGTTCTTCTCTTATCAGTTGATTTTGAACAACAACATAATGTAAGTAAACGTATCATTTGTTTGCGTTTAACTTTCTGCGTTTTATTAAGTGTATGTGTACTCATTATTAGGACATTTTCAACTTTTTAATTACCAACGGGCAACCTTGCGGCTTATGTAATGTATAACTTTTCTTTACTGTTTTTGGAGCGCACGTCCTATAAAGAATGTTTCTGACAAACTTCGCACTCACTGTCATCTATCATCGAATTTAATTTAATTTATTTTATTTTTGATATGCGACTGATGAAGACTCACGTAAGAGCTCGAAACGTTTCGTACTTTTTTTATAATATCGTTTACTTTTAATATATATACGTTACATCTGTTTTGCTCGACATCGACTTTGTATTTTATTGTTATGGATAAACGTGTTAAGGCCTATTCAAACGACGCGTAACATTTTTTGATGCGGCGCAGAAATACCGACAAGTTTAACTTCGCTGCAAACATCTATGTTGCGTTTAAATTTGTCACCAAGTTACGAGACACCGCGTCCATACATTGCGTCGGTGTTACGCGACGGCGTTGAAGTTACGATGTTGTGTTGCAAGTGGTGTACCGGCCTAACAATTTGCGACGAAACTTCACGCGAATTAGACTACAGAACGCGACGCGATCGATGCATCGAGACGCGATGCGCCAACTATAGTCGTTTAGTCCACGATTACATTTTGACGTTGTGATAACGCGCGCGCGCCTGCAGGCCGAGGAGTTGTCAAAGTTACTAATGTCAGGTAACAAGCGTCACACGAGCCGTACGCGCTCGTTGTACACCAGGTGCGCGTCACGGTGCGACGGGACGATCGATATTTAGGAATACGTGTAACCGAGAGACCAGGCAGTGCAAATAACAATTCCAGCGGGACTCTGAAGCGTGGCCGCGCGCAACGTCTGTCACTGATATTTGCTCGGCGGTAATCCTATGCACGTATATATTTGCGCTTCCGTCATTTTGAAAATAACCATCGTTAAGAACGCGAGCATAACATCTTCGCGCTCTACCGATTACTTTAAAACGTTTCTCTCTCTTTCTCTCTCTTTTTTCTTACCGGAACGTTCGCGATATTTCGCGCGCGAAAATGGAGACGTGTCAATGTAACAGAAACAGTCGATTATTTGCTCGCCGTAAATGTCATTCATTATCGAAGAATGTCAATCGTTACATGTACAATTCCGCGCGATCGTCAAATTTTCAGCCGACGCTAATGGCAAATATTTGCACGAATTCTCGAATCCCAAACGGATCGACGCGGTGTCACGTCGCGATCATCAACAGAGGAACAAGAATCGCAGCGACGCGGAAAATGCGAGAAAAACTTCAAAGCAGAAGCGACAGCGCACCCGCTCGTTTTATTATCCGCGAAAACTTCTGCGTGTGCCTCGTGCTCTAATTTCATTTCATTTAATATAATTACGAGAACTGTGTGTGTCACGAGTGCATCACACACACAGACACATACATGTTTGAACTTGGTGCCCGGCGAGAGACTCAATTGCCGAAGAGTATGTGCAAACATATTTTATTGTGTATATCTAATTTGCAATCGTGCAATTGCACACGTGTTTCACGCGAAGAAAGATGAAACCAGTAATTAACAACGAAGCATCATTCTTTTGCTATGACCGATCAAAGAAACACGAAGAATATATGTTAATTAACGGAGCTAATTTACATATATCCGGGAAACTTTCAATTCTTGTTTCTCTCTCTCTCTCTCTCTCTCTCTCTCTCTCTCTCTCTCTCTGTGTGCTTCCTTCAGAAAAATTCTTTTAATTTAAAAATATCTCGCGCACTTCTGCTAAATCCGACCGGAGAAAGTACGCATCCCCTAGGCACTATCCATTATCCCAGATGCAAAAAAACGCGTCTGAAAAATTTGCGCCAACTATAAAGTCCGACGGTATCGTTGTAATACATACATTTTGCGCGCGGCACGTCTGGGAATGCGCTAGCGTCGATACGTCGAAATATTACTGAGAGATCGCACTGTATAAGCAGGATGCCGCGACAAAACTGCGAACAAAAGAGTCGAAGAGCGATAGAAACCGCCAGTGCGAGAAAATATGCAGAAAAATCCGTCGCTAACAAAAATGCTGTATAATATTTGAGGAGTTTGTCTTCTTTTCGCACGCAATTGCGCGATCTCTCTGTGTAAATGTAATTCACTGAGCGTATACAACTGCTGGTTAGTCTCTTTGTCGCTTTAGAGTAACTTCGGAATGGAATATGTTTCTTCCGGGAAAATATATATTTTGCGTACTCGCGACGGGAAGAATAACAGGTCCGATCGCCAATCGGTTATCCGAGTTAGAAAATATCCTGTTATCTGGAAGGAGAGGGAGATCGAAGGAGAGCTCACGTAGGGGACGTTACGTGCTGACGCGGACCAAAAGTATTTCGATATATCAATATCAGGCGTGCCGAAAACTTTGAATACACCCGCGCCCATCTTGACGACATGCTACGCGTCGCGAAAGTTTTCTACACTTTTGGAGTGCTATATCCGCGAGTACGTGGTCCGCTCTCGCTAAACTTCTTCCCCGCGAACGAGATAAAGCGATAGCAAAGTCGATAAGCTGATTTGATCGTAACAATAGAAGCCTGGCTTACAACGTACATATTGTGTGATAACCGGGGGAAGGTTCCAACGCAGTTCCCAGCATATCGATTCGCGAGAGAAGCGCCGCTTCGAGATTAAGTACATGCTTGGGAGAGCGGAACGAGAGAGAGAGAGAGAGAGAGATCTGGTCCGTATAAATATTCAATAGAGAAACGCGACAGAGAGAGAAAGAGGAAAATCTTCTGCGATACAAGAAATCCAATCCCGAAGAATATTTCTATTCTCTGAGAAAGAAGAACAGTAATTGCGTTTGTTGAATTTTACACACCGACACGTGTTACGTGCACCATTCAAATTATATCGGTGGAGAAATACGCGAGATAACCGTCGGGTGTAATGCGAACGCGCGCGTAAAGTCATCAAAAGTTTCGCGATTCACAACTTTGTACGCAGAGCAGTCAAATGTAAACCAAATCAACAATCGATTTTTTGACGCACTTTTATCACGTCAATACATATCCAGACAATGTAACAGGCCATATAGTCTCCGCGTTACTGATATCGTAAATGCAGTGCGGCGTGCTACGATTGGCCGGAAGCCTCGCAGTCATCTACGTAAAATTTGCGCAGCGAACGAACGTATAGGCTCAGAGCGAAGATGAGAAATTTTCGCCGAAGTTGGAGGGTTGGATATACCTAGATTCTGGTTTCTCGATTGTCTTACTCGGTTGATAAAGAGAGAGAAACCGCTGGATCGTGAATGTACCGGCAATGTCGCTGGTTTAACGGCATCGTATCCAGCGACGGCTGTGTAATTTAATGAGCATAAAAGCCAGAGGCACACGATTAATACGCGCGTCGAAATGAGGACGACGTTGTCGACAAGACACGACTCTCTCTGTGCGGCATCTCATTTTTGTTTAAGACACGGAAATCGCGACGGAAATCATCGAAAAATTGCGATCTTATGCAATAGTTAATTATTATACTCCTTAATCCTTCATTACACCATTGTTTGCACGTTTCAAGTAAAGAATTTTACTTGAAACGGAAATAAACAAATCAATTATCGTACATGCATTTCTTCTTTTATTAGCGATAAAAGATAAAATATACAATTATTGTTTTCACAGAGTAACACTATTTTTATTTCCAATATACATATTACAGATTTTTTAATTTTCTATAATGTTTAGAGCGTACATTTTCACCACTTTTTCTATTTTTAGGAAAAAGCGTGTTTGCCCAAGTTCGTCGCATTATATTATAATACGTAGAGTAGAACGGGGTCATGGCGGGAGTCGGACCGACCACTCAATTACAAGAATTCAAAAGAATAATATATATTACTTTTTATCTAATGTTTTACTTTGTATGAAATTTATCTAAAATAATGTAATGCACGTATGAGTAACTACAAAAAAAAGCTATACCTATTCGATGTTTTTTCTTAGTAAAGATTATATAATCTATTTCACGTAATAACAAAATTAGAATTTGTTTTTTTGTATCAATTATGATGATTCGATTGGAACAAATTTTACATGAACTGGCCGAGTTGGGCGAAGTACTATATCTATCGTTACTTCGACATCTTTTAAATAGTCGATAGGCTCTAAATAAAAATTGTGTATCAGAGAAGCAATTACAGCCTTTAGTTCTAACAAAGCGTATCGTTGACCTGCAAATCATAATTACGAAAGTAATTCATATATATGATAAAATACAAGTAATTTAAAAGTACAAAAGTTGACAAGCAAGTAAAGTCGGGAAGTATAATATTTCTTTGTGTGATTTCTTGATACGTTTGACTTTACTGCAGAATAGTCTAATCTTTTTCCTAATTTAATTAGAAATATATAACATGCAATTCTTACCTATGCAATTTCGTGGGCCAGCACTGAACGGTATACGTATATGAATACGGATGACGGTTTTTGCTCCTCTCTGGTAAAAATCGATCCGGATCAAAAACCTCCGGATTGGGCCAAAAATTCGGATCTCTGTGCGTAGCGTAGATATTAACATGTACATCTACATTAGAAGTTACTGTGTACGATTCTAAAACATATATATGTACAATACAATCAGCACAATAAAACTGTAATGATCAAACTCGTTACGCTATGAAAAACTAAATTAAAAATATATATTTGCGTATGTATGTGCATATATCGCGCTTGTATTTATTCTAGTACGAATTTTTGTCAGATCATTTGTCAATAAGTATATCATTGACAGAAATAACGCGGCTTGCATTATGTCAATCTCATATCTTAAGTAACTATCATGAGATTTTATCGTATTTTATTTTGAAGGGAGGGAGTTTCTCGAACGAGACATGATGCATGTATACAATGTATCAATATCATAGATACTAAAGAAAATAAACAAAGTAAGTTCACATATACACTAGTACGTAATCAAATATTCAAAACTCTATATGGTATATTCGCGTAGTATACGTACGTAATTTTATATCTTCCGTTGTCATTCTTGATATAACAGGCACACTTGGATATAAGCGCAGTATTTCCTTCACACATCTATCTAAATACGGTTGGTTTTTCAACGCCGATATAGTAAATTTCTCGCCAATTTCTTCAATCATCGTATTGACTTCGAGCCTGACACGATCCTGTGAAATAAATGTTACATGTGTACATATTAATATCTATGTAATACATACAGTTACGTTTAATACGATATTACATTTCTTACAATATAAGGGTTATAAGGAAGTAAATTAGAGTCAATAATGTTTTGTACTATAATTACAATATTCGTCTATCGAGAAATACCTGAACATCCTTATGTTCGGCTAACAACATTAAAGCGAAGCATATTCCCATTGATACAGTATCATGTCCCTGTAAACATAACTTAATATATTATAAAGTACGAAATATATACGGTCAATACGAGCCGGTCGCAGGATGTTGTGCGCGTGCATATATACGAATACGTATATGTACTTATTCCCGTGTAAATTTTTACACATGCGTTTTTGAATTAAAATTTCAATTCTTAAATTCATATAGGATGCTAGGTTTGCATCTCATATATGATAGACCCCGTATATCTCTCTAACTAATATTAAAATATTGCGAAGAAAACTCCTCAGCTAAGAGTAGAACCTGGAATCTCTGGCTTTCCGGGCCGTCGCATTCCCTGTTAGACCATCGAGGCACTTGGAGTTTGTCTCGCAATATTCATATAAATATCGAAGATGGTCTGATAATCTAATAACGCTCTTCATATATATATGCACGCGCACAACATCCTGCGACCGACTCGTATTGACCGTATATATTTTGTACTTTAGAATTTTCACGAGCCTATAATTTCTTTATTAATTGTTAGTATATTATATTAGAGTTCAAATAATACTATATGTATATATATTATAATAATATTATATTATAATAATATATATAATATTATTATATATATAATAATATATGTACATATCTGGAAAGTTTAAGAACCCTTAAAAATTCGTACCCGAAATGTAAAGGTATCAACTTCTTCTTGAATGTCTGAATCAGATATATTATTTTCGTGGGACACGGCTATCAAAAAATCCAACATAGCGAGCCGTCTTTTTTTAGCTAAAACATATCCAAAATGGAATTATACAAGCTTTCTTTTTTTTGTAATATAACAGTTTGTTAATAGAACAAGTTTTCTTTTTAAATAATATTCTGTTAAAATTTTCTGGTACAATTGCTTTTAATCCATAATTCTGTAGTGTTACGTACTTCCAATGATTTCTGTGTCATCTTGTGCAGATGTATCATTTTCGATATTTTTTAAATATCGACCACTAGTGCGTTCGTGATACTGTTTCCTTTCTGCAATAATCTACACCCACATATATAAAATACATGCCTCTTATTTTTCATTTTTTATCTTTGTTTTTGTTTTGTATAGGGTAACTCCAGCATATGAGTCGCACCTATCGAAAACTTAATTTATCAAATAGTATTTACAATGTTAAAGACAAATTAATTATACTAATAAAAACTTTAAACTGTCTTTTAGTATAAAAAAAAATCACGAATACAAAATCTTTATTCCTTATATCTTAAAAAAAATCTTAAAAAAACCGTGCATTTTTGCCATATATCCCATAGGTGTGGGTTATTTGGTCATGTATGGATGGGAATACAAGTCATATAAAAATCTTAAACTACAACACTTTCTGTCTTCTAATAACATCTTCCAATATTTACTTGTGT